>VDFB02019554.1:206521-227911 GCA_007258455.2 Sequoia sempervirens
AAATAGGCTAAGGAAAGAAAACTTCATGTAGCCACCCTCAAACGCGCCCAAAGTGACAAGGAAAAAGACAAAAAAAATTAAAATTCCTTGACCCCTAGTCAAATGCGCCCAGCTTACAATAGGCTGAAGGAAAAAAAAAATCTAAATCTTAAAATTCTTGCTTGACCCCCTAAATGCGCCCAACTTGGCCTAGAAAAGACAAAAAAATGTTGAAATTCCTTCCCAGCATATGAAATGTGTCAGAATTGGCTTGGAAGAAGACAAAATATTTGATGATATAATCATCAGGTTGGCGAGAAAGTACGCCTAGGAAGAAGGTGGGTGAAGTAAAAAAAATTAAGTAATGAAAATTTCCTTCACCACTAGTCAAATGTGCCCATCTCTAAGAAAGCATGATGAAATGGAAGTTGGAGGTCTAGAAGGCACGCAAGTTATGAAGGAAACAAGAAAATATTCTAAGTGTTTGAGAATTCCCTGAGGACCCCCTAAATGCACCCTAGCAATATGAGAGGCTTGGATTTTTGTCTAAATGCCAGGAAATTCCTCTCCCCCTAGTCAAATGTGCCCAACCTTGAGAGGGGGAAGAAAAGTTTCTAAGTGGCTAAAAGTTACTCCCCCATGACCTCTCAAGTGCACCTATGTTGGTGATGATGGTGAGAAATTTTCTAAGTATAAAAAATGGAAGTGCTACCTAGCAAATGCGCCCTCCTAAGGAAGATGTTTGAAAATATTTTCTAGGTGTTTGCAAATGGCAGGAGAAAAGTCCAAATGCACCTAGCTGGTGAAGAAGACTTGAAAAATATTTTCCAAGTAATGAAAGTTTCCAACTATGCCTAAGGAGAAAGAGTAAGAATAAATTCAACTAAGAAATATTTTTCTAAGGTACAAAATTCAAAATATTAAATGTACCCATTCATTTGTATACACATGAATTTTGCATTTTCTGAGGGGAATTTTCTTCTGGGTACTAGATATCTTCAACAAGGAGATGATTTTATAAATTTCACACCTTGCTAGAGATTTTAGGTTGAATATTTTACTTGGGCACCTGGTTGAGAAAATTTTCTAGAGGAAATGAATTATGTTTAAGGCAGATGAGTTGGAAATTTGGCTAAGGCAAAAAGGGGATATCGTGTTGGTTGGAAATTTTTCTAAGATAGAGAGAAATCAAACAACACCCTCTAAATGCACTGTCAAGTTGGATAAAGTTTCTTAGGCACAACTTTGAGGTACACAAGAAGCAGAGTACAAAATGGGTGAAATTCTCTAAGACATTGAAATATGAAGCACATGTGTTATACGCCTAGCCTACAGATGTTGAAGAATCATGAAGAAAGAAAATTTGACTAGAGAAAATGATGAACCCTATCAGATCCGAGGATCACTTGGGCCTTAGAGATAAAAACATGGAGATTAGGTATATAAGGAGAGTTTATATTATTGAGTGTTATGATGCTCTTCTCCTTGCTTGTTTTGTAGGGTGAACATCGGGGCCAAGGCATGAAGACTTGGGGAAATGAAGCGATGGCTAAGTGTTGACCCATTATGCACCCAACTCAAGAGGGTGAGTGGCAAAGGAGAATGGGTCGAATCCAAGATTGGAGAATCCTTCAAGATTAGGGATTGAAAAATAATGAAGGCTCGGGCATTTAAGAGTTAAAGACTGACAGTTGAGAAGAAGATCATCCTCAAGCACTAAAATTCCCTCAAGGGTAGGGATGAGGAGTGAACAAAAGGCTCCAATGTTAAAGAAAGACAATGGAATGGGCTAAAGAGCAAAGCAGAGAAATCCTCCTTAGGTGTAAAGTCCTTGATGACCCAAAATACTCTCTCCAACGTGCTTCGTACAACTCAATATGTAGTGGCAGGAAGGAGGAAAATCACCATCAAACAAGTTTAAAAGTTATAGCCTTGAAGTTTCAAATTAAGAACGTGCCTGCCATATCAGTCCAAGAAATTGAAGCAGTGGCAACCAAACTCATCCAGTTTGCAGTCAAAAAGGGGAGCAATGGGAATGCATCTCTAGACAAGAATCTTCTAGAGGATGGGGTACATTAATTGTTCATTTATTACTCCACTCCTCTTGTTAGGTTTAGGGCTGAGGTGGCACAATTTGGGCCATCCATCTGATTGTAATCTGAGTCGTTCATTGGACTTGGCTAGCTATAAAAGGGGCATCCCCCCTCATTTGTACCTCATTAGATTAGATCAAAGATTAGAATAGAGAGACAACTAGGTGATAGCTTAGTAAAAGCATAGTTTGATAATATAGCGTAGATTGAAGAGGAAGGAAAACTTTCTCATTGAATGTTTTGTAAGAAGTTGTTGTGAACACTCTCTCAATAAAAAGAGTTTTCACTGATGATGATTTCATCTTTTGTTGTGAGCAGCTAGCAAGATTTCTTTGTCCTTTTGATTCGCGAATCCAAAAAAGTATAAATTTTATTTCATGCAAGTAGATAGTAATAATGGAATGTGGTGTTTGATCTAAGCAAGCTTCGCTTATCCATACCACTAGTGGGCTCACTGATGGTGTGTTTGCCTTGTGTGGTCAACTGGAAACGTTGTGGGCCTAACTTCAATCACAGTTTGAATGATGGTATGCATCGTTGTGATGGTATCTTCATGTCAAGTGGTGGTTTGAACATCTTAAGTCATCTCCCTTGAAGATTGCACCGACTCCATGGAAGCCATTCAACACGAGGCAAAAGCAATCCAATTGAAGTTTGCTGAAGTTGAGCTCCATATCCCCGACTTAGGATAGAATTCCTAGGATTTCTAAACCTCGGGCCCCATTTTAATTCAAGATTTTCTAGTTATTTTAGTAGCCAAGAGCTTTATAGACAAACCTTTCGAGCATTCAAATTCATTTCTCCATTGTTGAACAATTTTGTAAGTCCCCTAGAAATACTAGCAAATCACATCAAGCCAACTGAGAGTATCCACTACATGAAGGAACCTTGGATTTGAATGCATGATCTTTCTAGAAATCTTAGCATGCAAGAGATTTTTTTCAAGAGAGAATAGGGTAGCCGTTGATGACTTTATTCTGTGTTGGTGCGGTCACAAAAAAAATCAACAATACCCATAGTGGATGTTTCACCTATCCTTGCAACATCAACCATACTTGATACTCCTTCAGTTACAAGTATACACATGGTTGATATTTTTTCCAGTCCTCCATCATCTATTCCTAGCTTGTCATCGCCATCATATGATATCACTTCAAAGATTAATTTTAATCGATTCATGAATGAATCCATTCCTGATTAGCTCAATGTGCCAACTACAGAAGCAGTTATGACAAACACTGTGCCCATTGTCAAAATATCGGTCGTTACTTCAGAAGTGATAGTGACAACAGGGTTGACAATTAATCTAGAAGCTCGTACCTCTTATCTTCCCCCTTGGTTGATATCTCAAGTGTCAAAGTGAAATAAACAAATGATTTCTCCAGAAGAGATCGACCTTGAAGAGATAGTCCCTCCTAAAGCTAAAGGGAAGAAAAAGGAAAAAGTTTATTCAAGGATGAATGTTGACAAAACTAGTCATAAATATGCAGAAATTGGCATACCACCTCATGAAGAAGGAGAAGTCAACATGGAGGATTACATAAGACAAGGGTCCAAATAAAGGCTACAACCGAGCGAAAGCAAATGCAATGTGTGACTTTGGATAGACTACTCGAGATCGATGTTCTGGAGCAAGCTCAAACATGTACAAACAGAGGGCGAGATTATGCCATTATTGTGAGGAGATTTACAGGATCTACAAGTAATGCACAACCATTAGCAATGGTAAGTGTTGAGGACCCAGTTGTCAAGAAAGTTGAGAAATCCACCTCCAAAGGTAGGGTGTTCTATGATTTCATCAAAAAGATCGTAGAACATGGTTCTCAAATTATAATTGTTGTGGATGAAAAATCTACTCTGATAGCCAAGCTCAAAACAAAGCTTGATAAGGAGGAAAGTGTACTTTCCCAAGAGTGCAAAGAAATGGAAAAATTCCTATTGTGGTGGTCACTAATGAAACAGGCAAAGCTTAGGTAGAAGCTAGGGTGATTCTCGACAAAGGAAAATACATAGACGTAAGAGAATCATTGAAGCACTGTATTCAGGTGTTTGATTCTCTTACAGAAGATCTCCACCAAGTATAAGAAGATGTAGAAGGGCATCATTTGATTCTTGAAAGAGGAATCAAGGAGTTACCAGGGAAGCTTCTTGTGGAGAATTGTATCTTCCTTCCGGCCATAGAACTATCCTAGATCTTCAAAGAAGCCACCATGAAGTTGGTTGCTAGTGCAAAATTTTTAGAAGCCTCTCTGGATGTCATTTGTGATACAAGGATTACACTAGATAACCTTAAAATGCTACTTGATAGGTGCAAAAAGGTTCACCCATCTACCATGAGATCGATCATGAGGATTCACACCATTGTGAATTACACTGTTGGTCCAGATGAGAAGTTCACATAGGAAACTAGGAAGAAGTATGAAGACTTCTACGCCCAAGCAAGGAACCATGAAGATTCTTGATTTCCAAGTGTTAAACTTTCTGATGCTTTTCATTATGCATCTTGTAAATAGTTTTTGACATCTTAAATGTCTTTTCTCAAAATGTAATTGCACCAAAAATCTGAGATGTAATTTCCTGAAGACAAATTACACTTTGACTTTGGTCAAAGTTAGGTGAGATTTTCCTTAATTAGCTCACCTAACTTTCCTAATTTTACTCCTTTTATTTCCTAGATTTTTTCATCCCTCTCCTCTATATATATGAGGGATTTCTATTGTAGTGTTGATCTTTTATCTCTAGCAATGAAGTGTTGCTTATTTTGCAAAAAAATGTATGAAACTTTGTGTTCAACTTTTGAATTTGAATCTATCAGCAAAAGAAGGAAGTTGCATGTACTGCACTTTGTGTTGACTTAACGCCTTGAAGGATTAAGATTAAAGGGCTCACAGGATCTAAGTGCTTCAAACCTGTATGTCTCAGCCCATTCTTAATGAATTTAAGTTTGCCATAAATCTGTGATGAACTGCACTTGTGCTTGCATTTGTTCTACATTGTTCTGAACTATTTGGTGATAACCTGCAAGACTTTGTGTTTGCATTTTTTTCACACTGGCTTGTGGAACTATTTTGGTGGATAAACTACAAGACTTTGTGCTTGCATTTTTTCATGTTGTTTGTGGAAATATTGTGGTGATATATCTAGAAGACTTTGTGCTTCTAATATAACACTTGTTACGTATCTCAAGGATCTACTGTTGGAAAGTTACAAAATTACTTGTGCCTTTGTAAGCCTTCCTTTCTCATTTTTATTATTATTATTATCATGTTGGTATCTCTAAGCTTTGCTTTGTCAAGATACAAATATTGGAATTATTGCTTTGTCTTTAGTTTGAAGTTGTACTAAATCAAAACTACCGATCGTGGAGCATTGTAAAACATCTTCCCTAAAAAAAGAGAGAAGGATGAATGTGACACACCCCGAATCCATTAATCATAGTGTACATGTTGTAAATACTTAGTTTTAATTATCTCTGAAAGTAGTAAGAAGGGCACCTCCCCTTTCTAAGATGAGAGATTACATCTCACATAGATGTGGCTAAAGTCCTAGTTGTGTGATCTATTGAAAGGTTGATTACATAATTTTCACCCAACAAGTCCACAAGTATGCAACTAGTATTAAAGATATTGTTATTGCATTTGAATAGTTGAATGTTATATTTGAATGTTTGTCTCATAACATTCTTTGGATTTAAAATAATTCCTTGGTGGACCTTTGACCTCCACACATCGTGATTCATTTCCTCAAATAACTTTCACTTAGGTAGCCTTTAATCATTAATGGTGTTGTAAAACAATGTTAGCTAGTTTTTGTAATTTTGTGTATACAAATCTAAAAAATTGATGAGAAACACAAACATTGCATTTGTATTCATTGATCGTGTCACATTATCTTCTCCTAATTCACTTATTTTTCCTTTATTCCTTCATAATCCCATCCCATTAACATTTAATAGTTCACCCTATTTTCCATGATCCCCTCCTAGCACATTCCACTAATATCTTCTAGTCCATGCTATGTGTCATTATTCCCTTCTACTACCATCTTATTGTACCCATTATTATTTCACCCTAGATGTTCCATGACCCCCTATATTCCACTATATGTTCCTTTATTCATTCTATGTTATACCATCTTTATCCATGTTTCATCCTAGATAACTCTTCTCTATTATTGCTACACACATGTCAAGTTCGCACTTTTTGTACTATTTTCAAACCCTAGACACCTCCTAATTCACCCTATGTTGCATTATTCCTTACTAATCACATCTCGTTAACCTCTAATTATCCACCCTATATTTTGTTATCCCATCCTAGCCCATCCCATCGATCTATACTAGTTCATCCTATGTTCCATTAATCCCTTCTATTCCCATCCCATTACCCTCTCCTATTTCACCTTATGTTCCATTATCCCCTCTTGGTCTTGTCCCATTATCTTTCCCTAATTCACACTATGTTCCTTTATTCCCTCCTAATCCCATCCCATTAACCTCTAATAGTTCACGCTATATTTTGTTATCCCATCCTAGCCCATCCCATTAATCTATTCTAGTCCATCCCATATTCCATTATCGCATTCGAATCCCATCCCATTATACCCTCTATTATTTGATCATATGTTCCATTATCCCTTGTTGGTCTTGTCTCTTTATCTTGTCTATGTTATAGCACCTCCATCCAAATATTATCATATACACTGTTAGAAGAAATAAATTTGCTTCCACTCAGTATTGACCAAAGTTGTCTTCTCCATTATTGTTGTAGACCTCAACAACCAACTTCATGTGCTATAGTAAAACCCTAGAGATGTCGTAACTCATCATATGTTCCATTATCCCTTTGAAATTTGCTAGTAATATAGTAATACTCACTTCATTCATGTGAACTTCATTGCGGCATTATCACTATGTTGACATCATGCCCTCATTAACATTAGTTCATCAAAATATGCAATACGAATCTCATTGAGCACTCAACTTTGGCATTTGCAAGAGTTTGGACTATCCCAATAGACTTAGTACTTTCACCATTATGTGATCTATAAGCACTATATTGTAGTTTCAACTAAGGCCAACCATTTACTCTTTCATTTATGACAGTTATAAAGAGACTACTTGAACTTCTTTATATTGATGTTAGTTATGTTGTTTCATTTGCAGTCGATGACATTAGACAGCCCTGGTGATGTTGGTGGAATGATGGACCATGGAGTTGCTGCAACAATAGCCAATTTTGATCCATTGAGAGAGGTATGCAATAGATTAGTTGATTTGAAATTATATTTACTCTTTTATGGTCTATTATAGAAAATTTTCATGATAATTTTATGTAGTTTAATTTCTATCTTGATGGTTGCTACAGGTAGTTGTCACTCCAGATCATGGACATGGTAATGTTGTAAATGTGCATGATGACTATATGTATGTGGTAAGTGATTATATTTTGTTATATGTCATTCCACAATTCAATTTCTATGTATTAACATCTTTACTTTTTATTGTATCAGTTGAAGGTCTAGAGTGAAGAGAGGAGGACTAGTGAGCGTGTTCAAAAGACAAGAGAACCAACAATCACTCCATCTAGCTGAATTTTGAAGGCAGCATAGGATCTATTTCCTTCCCCTAGAGGGAGATGACTATGTTTTAGGGTCATTTTTTGTATACCTATGTGGCATTTTGGAACATATGTTTTGTACTATCAATATGTATGTGAAATTTTATGTCCATATGGCTCCTTTGTACTAAGCCTGTATGGATTTTTTTGATATATTCTATATACTTTTATCAATATATAGCATTGTATAGCCTTACAGCTTTTTGATTAAAAGAAAACTTATTTTTCTACTACCATTCTTGAATGATGTTATCATGTTATCGTATCATGTAAATTGGATGCTTGAATGTTGTAGGCATGGATTTTGTTTACATCTAATGCTTAATTAATTACTGTCGATTGCTCAATAAGCCCCATCTAAAGCTTATTACGTAAATAAGCTCCATTCCCGGTGGTTTGTATCCTTTGGAATGCTTTAATTACTTGTGCCTCACTTATTCACATGTATGCTTCACTTATTCACATGTATACTTCACGTATATTGTGTGTATTCACGTGTATGCTTCATGCTTCCAATACATAGCAGCAAAAATCTTTTGGGGAAATTTTGAGAAACTAAAAGTATAAGAGTTTTTGAAAAAATTGAGAAAAAATCATATTTAAAAAAATGTAAACAATTGTAGAACAAGAGATTAAAACTATTTTTTTAAAATTGAAAGGTATTTCCATAACATATAGAGATATAGAGAGCAAATAAAATAAAGATTTTAATTAATGAATTGTAAAAAATAGATTTTTGTAGTTTATATTCAAATCGTTGATTACATTGCATTGCACATCTTTCAAAGTCAAAGCATTACTTCACATTACATATCTAATAACTAGATGTTGATAGATGACAAAAATTCAATTACAATATAGTTTCTACAAAGTCAACCTAAGCAGTTATGCAATTACTTCACATTGCATAACTAATAACTAGGAGCAGCTGCCAATTGCATTCTCTTATCATGGCATTCTATGAGACCAGATTTCTTTGAGGTGTTTTTTCAAATAGTTCACTGCCTTGTCTATGTTACCACATTTTTCATACATGTCTACCAAAGCATCTTGTCAAACAGTTCACTACCTTGTTGCTATGGCTAAAAGCCTAACACAAGTGCTTTCAAACAAGCTATGGATGGTTGGAAAAAATATATCAAAAGTACAATATTAAGTAATAGCATAGACAAGGTAGTGAATTGTTTGAAAAAATGCATCAAATAAATGTGGTGATGGAATGCCATGACAATCCATAGACAAGGCAATGAACTATTTGAAAAGATACCTCAAAGAAATGTGGTCTCAAGGTGATCGAATGCCATTAGAATCAAATTTATTTTGATTGTCATGGCATTCCATCACCATGAGACCTTATTTTTTTGAGGCATTTTTTCAAAGAGTTCACTGCCATTTCTATGATACCACATTTTTTGGTGCAGGAGCACCATTGAATAGAAGTTGTCAATTCAAGGTTTTGAGGAGTAGGCTTTAGGTTTCAAGGTATTTTGTCTAAAATAAGGTCAATGAGACCATTTTCTATTGTAATGCATCATTTTAGTTGATAGCTAGATGTTTAGAAGGTCAAGTTTGAAAAAAGTGCAAACTATTGAAAAAAGGTATAAAGTTGCTAAAAAGTTGCAAAATTGCATTTTTAGGGAAGGCAAACGGTCATAGCATTTCAAAAGGAAATTGTAGGCATTAGGAAAGTTAGTTTGGAGGGAAAATGCATAAATAAGGTGGAAGCCATCGATGTAAGTTGGATTTTTGAAGATTTCCAGAAGATTTGAACATTAATAATACTCTATTTTTCTCCACTTTTTCCATATTTTTTGAGTTTGCAGTGACTGTACGGCCCGTACAACTGCATAATGTTCTAAATCTATTTTGAATTCATTTTAAGGTGTGAATTGGCCACTTATTTCATTTTATTTGAGCATCCAACAGTGGATTCAGTGTAATTTTGAGCAAAGTCTTTGTGATAGGTTTTATACCTTGTTTTAAGGGTTTGTAGCCTTTAAAATGTAAACTCGACCCATTCAACATTTTTTGGCTCTTGTAACTTGTGCAATGGGATTGCAACATCAATAAAAAAGTGAGGTAATGTTGAGAGTGTAGGGGAGGCCTAAAAATGTGTTGGGCATGAAGCCCTAAAGTGGAATTTAATTATGTTTTCCAAGTGGAAAAGAGAGGTTTTGATATGGTAATGAGTGAAATAGGTTGGGGAAGCATTGTTTCTTGTTGAATTGAGTATGTGCAGAGGTTTGTAGACTGGTTTGAGGTGGTGGCAAGCTCGATTGAGGTCTAGAAATGTGATTTCCATTAAAACCCTTGATTTTTGGCTATAAAAGAGGGTTTTGGGTTTAGGTATATTGGATGGTGGATGTCTGAGAACAAATTATTGAATATTTAGTTTGGTAACCTGTAGAGAGCTTCCCAATTTAATTTTGAGTGAAAGGGAAAGTTTAAAGTAGAGTTCCTTTGTAAAAGTGACCTAATTTGAGGCCTAGTTGGTGTGAAAAGCCTGATTTGAGAGATTTGTATCAAAGTAACCTATTCAGTGGTTGTGGTATGTTGTTAAGTACCTTGATGGGTGTTTGAAACCCTGATGGTCCTAATTTGAAAGGACAACACCAAGGAGATATACCCAATTAGCCAATTAGGCAAATTTTCAAAGCAATTGTACTCCAAACTATCTTCCCATCCCAAATAACTATAGACAATCATTTACTAGACCACAAAACCTCCAAATCCATAATCTTTAACCTAAGAACCACTCCTGTAAGCCCACTTTTACAAAACCCTCATTTTTAGCAAGTTTAGGGTGGGTTTATTGAAAATCATATTCCCACAACTCATAACACCTTTCCAAAGCATCAAATATGCTTAAAAGAACCTTCACATTCTTAAAAGCCCCTCACAAACTACTGCCCAAAAGGATTTCAACCATTTCCACTCTTAAAGTGCTCAATTTCAACAAAACTTATCAAATTGCCAACTAGGGCATCACACCAAACCACTCAAATCGCATCCCCTGCTTTAGAAACCATGCACATATGTTCCCTACTCCTAATTATGCCATTCCACTGAGTTACAGTAGGATGCAATGAGTGGAATCGCTAAAAAGACATTTTTACACACTCAACTACTTGCATTTGACCACTTTTTCCCCAAGCAAGAATTCACCGCCATGGGAAAAGGCCTCTGAAATAGAAAAAACCAAGAGAGGTTATTGTAGAGGGGACCAACACGATCCCATAGGCTCATACTAGAAGTTTCTAAGTATCATGGTGTCTGAATACGAGCATGCCGAAGTTTTCAACCATTTTGCACTTTGCACTCTTAAGGGATTCTACTAATTGAATGTAGCTCAGAGCAATTTTGCATGTTTCGGTGAAAAATAGGACCGTGATTTGTGTAAAAGTAACTACCTAGACACATTTGAATAGTTCATTTGGTCACACAAATTGCATAATGAAAGTTGCACCACTTTGCAACTTTACACTGCTTGCATTTGACACTTTTTCCATCAATTGAAAATCCACCACCATGAGAAAACCACTTTGAGATAGCAAAAACTAAGAGTTTTTCTTAGAGGGGCCCAATGCAATCCTATAGGATCAAACGAGAAGTTTCTAAGTGTCACGATATCCGAGTAACAACATGTTGAAGTTTGCAGCCATTTTCACTTTGGACTTTTAAGGGATCAATCTGGTTGAACGTAGCTTAGAGCGATTCCACATGTTTGGATGCGAAAGAGGACCATTCCTAGCATAAACATACCTATTCAGACGTGTTGGAACAATCTATTTGGTCACACCAGTTATAGAATGAAAGTTGCACCACTTTGCAACTTTCAACTACTTGCATTTGACAAACTTTTGCCCAAGTGAAAATCTGCCACCATGGGAAAACCACTTTGAGATAGCGAAAACTGATAAATATTTTGTAGAGGGGCCCAACGCGATACCATAGGATTAGACGAAAAGTTTCTAAGAGTCACGGTATCCGAGTAACAACCTGTTGAAGTTTGCAACCATTTTATACTTTGGACTCTTAAAGCGATCAATCCTGTTGAACATAGTTCAGAGCGATTCCGCGTGTTTGGGTGTGAAAGATGACCATTCCTAGCATAAAAATTCATATTTGAACACATTAGAATAGTCCATTTGGCCATATGAGTTGCAGAACAAAATTTGCACCACTTTGCAACTTTCAACTACTTGCATTTGACAATTTTTTCCCCAAGTGAAAATCCGCCACCACGGGAAAACCACTTCGAGATAGAGAAAAATGAGAGGTTTTTCTAGAGGGGTTGAACATGATCCTGTAAGATCAAACGAAAATTTTGTAAGTGTCACGGTATCTGAGTAACAATATGTTGAAGTTTGCAGCCATTTTACACTTTGGACTCTTAAGGGATCTATCTGGTTGAACGTTGCTCAGAGAAATTCTGCATGTTTGAGTGCAAAAGAGGAACATTCCTAGTATAAACATACCTATTTGGACATGTTGGAACAGTCTATTTGTTCACACGAGTTTCAGAACGAAAGTTGCACCACTTTGCAACTTTCAACTACTTGCATTTGACAATTTTTTTTCCAAGTGAAAATCTGCCACCACGGGAAAACCACTCTAAGATAGCAAAAATTGAGAGATTATTTTGTAGAGGGGCCCAACTCAATCCCATAGGATTAGACAAAAAATTTCTAAGTGTCACGATATTCGAGTAACATGTTGAAGCTTTCAGCCATTTTGCGCTTTGGACTCTCAAGGGATCAATCTGGTTGAACATAGCTTAGAGTGATTTCGCGTGTTTGGGTGCAAAAGAGGACCATGCCTAGCATAAACATACCTATTTAGAAATGTTGGAATAGTCTGTTTGGTCACACCAGTTACAGAATGAAATTTGCACCACTTTGCAACTATCAACTACTTTCATTTGACAACCTTTTCCCCAAGTGAAAATTTGCCACCATGGGAAAACCACTCTGAAATAGCAAAAATCGAGAGAGATTTTTGTAGAGGGGCCCAACGTGATTCCATGGAATTAGATGAGAAGTTTTTAAGCATCAGGGTATCCAAGTAACAACATGCTAAAGTTTGCAGCCATTTTGCACTTTGGACTCTTAAAAGGATCGATCTGGTTGAACATAGTTCAGAGTGATTCTATGTGTTTGGTTGTGAAAGAGGACCATGTCTAACATAAATATGCCTATTCAGAAGCATTAGAACAATCCATTTGGTCACACGAGTTGCAGAACAAAAGTTGCACCACTTTACAACTTTCAACTACTTGCATTAGACAATTTTTTCCCCAATTGAAAATCTGCCACCATGGGAAAACCACTCTAAGATAGTGAAAACTGATAGAGATTTTTGTAAATGAGTCAAACAAGATCCTATAAGATCAAACAAGAAGTTTCTAAGAATCACGGTATCCAAGTAACAACATGCTAAAGTTTGCATTCATTTTGCACTTTGGACTTATAAAGGGATCAATCCAGTTAAATGTAACTCGGAGCGATTCCGTGTTTTTGGGTGCGAAAGAGGACCATGCCTAGCATAAACATATCTATTTGGATATGTTGGAACAGTCCATTTGGTTACACGAGTTGCAAAACAAAAGTTGCACCACTTTGCAACTTTCAACTACTTGCATTTGACAACTTTTTCCCCAAGTGAAAATCCACCACCACAGGAAAACCACTTCAAGATAGCGAAAAATGAGACAGGATTTTGTAGAGGGTTCCAACTTGATCTCATAGGATTGGACAAGAATTTTCTAAGAATCATGATATCCGAGTAACAACATGCTGAATTTTTCAACCATTTTGCACTTTGTACTCTTAAGGGATCAATCTGGTTGAACATAGCTCGGAGAGATTATGTGTGTTTGGGTACGAAAGAGGACCATACTTAGCATAAACATACCTATTTAGACACGTTGGAACAGTCCATTTGGTCACACCAGTTACAAGATGAAAGTTGTGCACCACTTTGCAACTTTCAACTACTTGCATTTGACAACTTTTTTCCCAAGTGAAAATCTGCCACCACAGGAAAACCACTCTAAGGTAGCAAAAACTGAAAGAATTTTTTGTAGAGGGTCCCAACGCGATCCCATGGGATCAGACCATTTTTTTCTAAGAATCACGGTATTTGAGTAACAACATGCTGAAGTTTGCAGCCATTTTGCACTTTGGACTCTTAAAGGGATCGATCCGGTTGAACTTAGCTCGGAGTGATTCCACGTGTTTGGATGTGAAAGAGGACCATGCCTATCATAAACATGCCTATTTGGATGCATTGGAACAGTCCATTTGGTCACATGAGTTGTAGAATGAAAGTTGCACCACTTTGCAACTTTCAACTACTTGCATTTGGCAACTTTTTCTCCAAATGAAAATCTGCCACTATGGGAAAGCCACTCCAAGATAGCGAAAATCGGGAGAGGTTTTTATAGAGGGGCCCAACATGATCCCATAGGATTAGACGAGAAGTTTCTAAGCATCACAATATTTGAATAACAATATGCTGAAGTTTGCAACCATTTTTCACTTTCGACTCTTAAGGGATTGATCCAGTTGAACATAGCTCAGAGTGTCTCCGCATGTTTGGGTGCAAAAGAGGACCATGCCTAATATAAACATGCCTATTCAGACACATTGAAATAGTCTATTTGGTCACACGAGTTGCAAAACGAAAGTTGTACCACTTTGCAACTTTCAACTACTTGCATTTGACAACTTTTCGCCCAAGTGAAAATCTGCCACCACGGGAAAACCACTCCGAGATAGCAAAAACTAAGAGTTTTTTTGTAGAGGGGCCCAACATAATCCTATAGGATTAGACGAGAATTTTCTAAGCGTCACAGTATTCGAGTAACAACATGCTGAAGTTTGCAGCTATTTTGCACTTTACACTCTTAACAGATCGATCTGGTTGAACATAGCTTCGAGCGACTCCGCGTGTTTGGGTACAAAAGAGGACCATGCCTAACATAAACATGTCTATTTAGATGCGTTGGAATATTCCATTTGGTCACACGAGTTGTAGAATGAAAGTTGCACTACTTTGCAACTTTCAACTACTTGCATTTGACAACTTTTTATCCAAGTGAAAATCCACCGCCATAGGAAAACTACTCCGAGATAGCGAAAATCGAAAGAGATTTTTGTAGAGGAGCCCAATGCAATCCTTTAGGATTAGACAAGAAATTTCTAAGCATCACGGTATCTGAGTAACAACATGTTGAAGTTTGCAGCCATTTTGCACTTTACTCTTAAGGGATCGATCAAGTTGAACGTAGCTCGGAGCGACTCCACATGTTTGGGTGTGAAAGAGGACTATTTCTAGCATAAAAATACTTATTCAAATGCATTAAAATAGTTCATTTGGTCACATGAATTTCAAAATTAAAGTTGCACCACTTTGTAACTTTGCATTACTTGCATTTGACACTTTTCCATCAAGTGAAAATTGGACACCACTGGAAAACCGCTGTGAAAGAACAAAAACTAAGAGAGGTTATTGTAAAAGGGTCCAACATGATCTCGTAGGCTCATATGGAGATTTCATAAGCAGCACGGTTTCCAAGTAATACTTTGTCAAATATTATTGCCCTTTTGCACTTTGGACCCTTAAGGGATCAATTCGGTTGAACGTAGTTTGGAGCAATTTCGCATGTTTGGGTGTGAAAGAGGACCATGCCTAGTGTAAATGTACCATGCCTAGCATAAATGTACAATGTACTTAGAAGAAGATCAATAAAATTCATTGTTTCCTTACATTTTTTTGTATTTTTACTAGAAATTTGATGTTTCCTTGAACTATATGGTTTCGTACAGGGTGATTATGTTCTCTTTTTCAATATTTTTGTGTTTCCATAGACCGAATACATATTTATAAACCCATTTTGATGTTAGGGTGTTTATTTGGTGAAAGGGAATAATTTTTATGGGGTTTGTGTTGCTGCCCCTATAGATTTTGATGGAAAAGGGCATGAAAAATGAGGTTTCGCCCTAGGGCTTGATAAAATATTGCATGTAGAGGTTGGGTGATTTTCTTTTGAGTTTGTGCAGGTGATTTCAAAAACTCTTATTTCACCTTTGCACAAAATTAATTCACCTTCAAATTATGCTTCCCCCAAAGTTCTCACACATTTCCTTTGTAAAATCTCTCAATTTCACCCATTTTCACTCTTTGTTTAACTAGGACTTCAAGGTCAAAAATCCAAATGACCTACCCTACCTTTGTAGACCTTCTATCACATCAAACTCCACCTAATAACACTAAAACAACCAGGTTCTAACCTTCTTCCAAACTATTGCTTTAATCTGTTACTTCAAGCTATGCCTCCTAGGCCTAAATTCATGTTTTTTTTCATAGGGGCGGGGGTAGATGGTTTGTTGAGAGTTTTCCACCCTGCACTACATCACTTTGGCATGTTTATCAACATAAAACTATGATATTTTATCAATTTCAATATGTAGTGTGAGACAATGACATTTATGTATTTAAACTTTAAAGTTAAAATGTTAAACTTTACTATTATTCTTGTCTTCAAAGTTGTTTAAACTATATAATTAACTAAACAATAGATGATATAATTTAACCATTATTCATCATTTTTTATTGTCAACTATATAAGATAACAATTATTTTTTATGCTATTGTAAATTGGTATTTAACCATTTCTCAAGATTAAATTTTTGAATAGTTTAAACATGCACATGACAAACAAATTATTTCGATTCTCAACTTCTATATATCAAATTATCCAATAATCAAGTGTATGTCAATATACAAAAATGGAATCAATGCCAACTCAAACAAAGTTCTACAAAATGTGGCATATGTCTTCTCAATATCTATTCAAAATATACATGCCAAAATGTCTATCTCATCCTAAACTACTAGTGGATCATCAAAATGGAGCCTCTTTGAAGCACTCTTTGACTTTGTAGGTAACTGCACAAGAAAAATTCAAACCACAATTGAGATTAGTTATATTATATAATTTAAAATCAAATAATTAACATCAAAATCAATATACATTGAATTATAATTGAACTCTAAAATTGAAATCTTGATTACCTCATATATACGTCTCTTCAAAGCATCATAAGTCATAGAATATGCCCCTCTCAAACAACCAATCATACCAAATTTTGCAATGTCAATCTATATATGTGAACAAAAACATCAAATTGATACAAGTTAGCATAAAATTGTTAGTAATAGGAACATATTTACCAAACACAAAATAAAATAAACACATACCTCTTTGGGACTCCTATTTTCTTTATCTCCTTGGTGTTTTGGACACCTCTCCTCCTAAGTGTTTCAACACCTACTCCTTCAAGTGTTCCAAAACCACCTACAAGAGGAAAATAAGATAAACATATAGGATTAATATATAATTTCATTAATGACAACTCAAATGACAAGCAAGTATATAATGCATGAATTCAGGCCTTAAAGGCATGGGTTGAAGTAGCAGATTGAAGAATTTTTTTTTAAGAAGGCTAGAACTAGTTGGTTTTAGTGAGATCTGGTGGGGTTTGATGTGTTTGAAGGTTTTCAAGGACTGGGGAGGTCATGTGTATGTTTGGGCATGAAGCCCTAGTTGAGAGAAGTGCATTTTTTAATGGAAAACTAAGGTTTTAGAGACTAAAAGTGGGTGAAGTTTGGGGGAAGCATAATATTAAGGATTATTAAGCGTAATGCGGGGCTTAAACAATGTTGTGGTATGGTGACTGATCATGCCTCTTGTACACACCGCGTGTATCCTTTCGAGGTCTGAGACTAGGCCAGGGCCCAATGAGGGGTTGAGGGGGTGTAACCCTTAGCGAGGAGTTCGAGGTGGAAGTAGCCCCCAAGAAAAAAAAATCCCATTTTTTTGCATCATCACCAAAAAGGAAAAAAATTGACTTTGTAAAAACACTAATTCTGGAAGCTTCTAAAAGACTTGTTATAAGCAGTTTGGATGGGGGTTGTAGTATGGCATTATTAGCATGATTGTAATGTGTTTTACACTAGATAATAAAATCATTGGATGGCTGCAGTTTTGTGGATGTAGCCCAGATTGGGTGAACCACATTAAATTCTCTATGTTGTCTTGTTTCTGCTATAATTTTTTGTGTTTTATTTCTCTATTTTATTGATCAAATCTACATTTAACTATTAGATATCTGCTTTCTACCCCTAACAAACAAGGGTGTTTGAAGTGGTGATAAGGTCACAAGAGGCCTAAAGATGGGTTTTTCAATGTATTCTCAAAAATTCCATTGTACCATAGGGGCAACTAGGCCAATTAGGCCTCTTTTCCAAAGAGACACCTTCCCAAACATGTGCAATCAATTCAAACACCATGGACAATCATTAAATAGGTTACCAACCTTAAGATTTCACAATTTTCAGAGCTCCAACCACTCACCAAGCTACCAATCCACTAAAACCTCATTATCAAGCAACCAAACCTAGGTTTTCCAAGGAGCCTTATTGAAAATCACTCTTCCCACAATTAACTCTCACACATTTTCACACCCAAGGCTACAATCCATGACTCCAAAATGATCACCCCTCCTTGAAGAATCATCTTCTAACCTATTCCCAACCTAATGGACTATATGTGTATGTGTATGTGTATGTGTATGTGTATGCCTTGCATACTCATACTCATTTATTGATCAATGCTTGTACAAAATATTCCACTCTTCTCCACACACTCCTTCATTCCAGATTCATATACATATATTTAACTCCCTTAATCAAGAATTGATTGAAAACAAATGCCACAAGTGGCCTTTGGCCTTCCCTGACCATTCAGCTTCCCCACTATGCATTTCTTGCACTTCAAAATTTGAAAAATAACACTTTGCACTAATTTAGAAAATTTGCAACTAAAACCTTCTAACTCACTAATAACCACTAAAATAGACTTATTACATCAAGAAATGGTCTATATGACCTTATCCAAGACAAAAAAAGACTCCATCACCCTAATGACAACCACCACAGCTTTGTGCCCTTGCACCAAATACAGAGTAGCATATAACCATCATTTTGCATATCTACATTAATGCAATTTTGCAAACCCTTATACAATCAAACTTAAATGCTTGAAATAAAGCAATGATCAATAAAATGACTTTACAAATTCAATGTGCATACTTACCAATCAATCTAGGGAACCATCTAGGTTTTCTCCACTCTTTATTGTATCGAGTATTGCCTCATGGTTAGACTCACACACTTTCCAAAAGTTCTTGTTTGCAGGTATACCCTTATATTTGATCAAATGAATGTTGGTGTAGATGACAAGGTTTGAGTAGTGAAGAATCTTTTGATGCATGTTGAATTCCTCAAACAACTAAACTGCAATATTCTTAACTAGGTACCTTCTAAGCCATGTTCCAATAATAACCACCAAACTTGTAGGATATTCTATGTTTTCTCCATCTATTACTTGGGCCTCCAATTTATTTTTTGCCTCAATACAATGACACAAGTAATAATCTATACCCTTTTCATTGTCTTCATTTACAATCACTGCATATACATGCCCTGCATTGATATATTTATCTTGTTAGATGTGTTTAATGAACATCAAAATAAAACCTATAAGTAAGATATATTACCTAGTTCTACAAGGTTCAATACATGATCAAAGTCAATGGATGATTGCATATCTGTGATTTGTAGAGTTGTCGGGAGCTGATAAGTGTTAAGTGGGGTTAGACTTCTTGCAGACCATTCATCAACCCACTCTATTGACTCGCAATCATTCCATGCTTGAAGTGTACATGCAGAACAAAAGCATGCCATCTTTCATGTATGGATAGTCCATGTACCTGCATTGAAGCTTCTAAAAGAGTGTAGCTCACTCAATCATATTAGTGTACAAACAATCCTCATATTTTGCAATGTTAGTATCATCTACTAAATGAAAAAATCTATGAACTAAAGAATTACCTTAACTACCTAGACCCATTGCATGATTTCATCACTTGACAATTGATCTTGCATCTATCAACTTTACACTATCTCTGTACTTTAACTCTTCTTGTGCTAGGGCTCTTTTGATACATGCACCTGCTCCATCATGCTCCCCCTTTCCATGCCTGACCTCTAAGAAGTTCCACATATGTTGAACACCACTGATCCTATGCATCCTGCTCAACTAGTAAAACATTTTGGCATTCTTGAATTGTGATGTACAACTATCTAGCCATATGATATGTTGACTGAATGATATGCCCTTGCTAGCTAGATCAGCATAGAACATCTGACAACAACCTTGCACAAAATTGATAGAATGTGTGCAATCATCACTGATGTAAAAGTGATACTTCCTCAATACTTTCCTCTTATCCTATGTACTATCATTTGTATGAATGAATGCTATATGCACAAATATAGCGACATGCATGGAGTTGTAGTATTGTGATTGCACCTCATTTTTTGGTTGTAGTGTGTAGTTCTTTGCGAAGTCGACAATTAAAATGATGTTGTGAAGTGGAAACGTGTCCTTGCATAACTTGAACTGTGATTCCAACCATTGAGCTTTGTGTGTATGCCTTGCATACTCATACATCACTTGATCACGAAAAATTCCCATAAATTGATATACTGGAATCTTATCATTGATCAATTCACACTTCTTTGCTTCTTTCCCATCTTTTAGACTGTAGGCCATTGTCTTGTATTTTCCAAATTTGACAATTTTGTCTCCAATTGTGTGTGTACTAGCCATGTGTTGGAAAATTGGAAAATGTTGCATGCCACCAAAATGATCACATGTGCCATCCAAACATGACTTGTTGTAAAAAAATTGGACATCCTCTCTTTCACGTAAAATGGAAGATAAGAATTCTCTTGAGGATTTAGGTGGAGGCCTTATGTTACATTCCTGCAAAAAATTGTCAATATGCATATCTACACATATACGTCGATAATCATAATGGCTAGAAAACTCAATATGTACTCAACAAAAACAAGTAGTGTGTGTGTGATTTATTTTGACATAAAAATGCTTTAGCATTTCAAAATACCTTTGACATATTTTAATTTCAGGAAGCTTTTGTACAAAATCGGCAAAAAATTGGGTTTGAGTGGTATCCAAATAATGCTTTGGATGTGGCTCACGAATTTTACTACCAATTCTCCTTCTTACAACATCTTTTTTATTTGGAGAGGTCCTTGTGTTATCCTTCCAATAATCTACTATTAAAGATCTCAAGCCTTGAGCAATTCTTTTATCTTTCCATGGCACTCTACCCAAAAATTCCCATAACTCATTGCTATTTGGATCCTCCAATCTTTCGCACCTTCCTTTGGCTCTCATTAGAGATGATCTAATTATTTTCAAAGACTTACTTGTCTTTGTAAGGTTCACCCTGTTCCTTGTTTGACTACTTGACAATGTTGTTATCATCACACATCTTGTGGCACAACTATCCTTCGTGTGCGAGGTAGAACCCATGCTCTTGTATGCACTCATAAAGTTTTTTACAATGGAATTTTCACTTGAGTCATTTGAAACTCTCAACCCAAGAGCCTTCATAGTGGGCCTAAATTTGAGTTGCCTCATCATTTCAACAAATAGTTGGCATCTTCCACCCTCACTTAGCTTCTCAAAAAATAAACTCCATATCCTCTGTGTAGATCTTTGACATGTATGTTTTGACATCTTATCAGGCATCCATTTCAAAATA
>VDFB02019554.1:228011-294515 GCA_007258455.2 Sequoia sempervirens
TGGTTCAAAGTTCTACTGATCCATTACTGCAAAGGGTTGCAAATGAAGTAACTATTATCAAGAGGAAATTGCCACTCCAACCGACACCTCTTGATCAAGTTGCACCACCACCAGCCTTGCCTATGCCACAATCGTACCAAGCACCACATCAACCTTATCAACCTCAGCAGTCATACCAGCCAAGGAGAAATAACTTTTAGCCTTACAACAATTATAGGCCACGAGGGCCACATCCACCAAGGCAAGTGGCTGACAATACATAGAATGTTGTGTTTTGCTCTTTTCATGATTCCACTGAACATACTAGTGCCACTTGCCCCAAAAATGTTAGAATGAACGAGATAATGGGATATGCTGAAGCTGCACCTACACCAAGTTTTGTACCAACTCCAAGTTTGAATGTTGTCTTACCTCAATCAAACAATTTTGATGGTGACTCCACAATGGGCTACTTTGAAAGTGAACCTGATTTTGAAGATCAAGAAGAAGAGGTTTGTTAGTACTCTCTTGCAATAAATCCTGAGAATCATACGACTCATGTGTTCACAAGAGCTCAACATCTGAGGGCACAAAGAGAAGAAGAAGAGAGACTGAAAGTACCAAAAGACAAAGAAAAAGGAAAAGAAGTAGCTTCTACTTCAAATGTTAAGTCTTCTCAAGAGAACGTGAAAGCAGTTGCTAAAGACTCGTCCTCAACAAATTTTGATATTGTAGATTCTTTGATGAAGAACAAAGTGTAGATTTCTCAGTTAGAGTATCTCCAAGATCATCTAGAGCAAGTGGACCGACTTCTCAAATTTGTGAAGAAAGCACCTGTCAAGCAGCCCACATTGCTTGAATCATCCATCTTAGTGGAAGACAAGCCCAAGCCCTTCTATATTTCTCTATATATAGGGGGTTACAAATTGAGCAATTGTATCATCGATTCCTGAGCTTCAGACAACCACATGCCTCTACAAGTGATGAACGCTCTAGGACTTTCATGCACCAAGACAAGGGACAAGTGTTACTCACTGGAGTCCAAGTCAGTATTGTTAGTCAGATAGTTAAAAGATGCTCAAGTGAGGTTGGTGGCCTGCCCTAAAAAGAAAATCATGATGACCATCCTAGTAGTTGACATTCCTGTGAGTTACGGGATGCTATTAAGAAAAAGCTTTTGCAAGGACCTCGATGGAGAGATTCAAATGGATTGGTCTTCTACAAACATTCCATTAAATAATGGAACTTTCAAACTAGAACTAGAACCCAAATCTCGATTTGCGGTCGTTAAGTCTCAAGATCCTCAAGCTCAAGTTCTATATCAAGAAACAGGTCTTGGTACTTATGCCATGCTATCAGAGATTCTTGAAGAAAGTCAAGAGATCGTGTGTACCATAGATGAATCAGGAGAAGATCCTAAGCTGTGGAATTTGTAGTTCGATGGTAGTTGTTCCACTGTCGGTTTGGGAGCAGGAGTTGTGATAAGTTCTCCTGAAGGAAATTTGTATCCTTTTGCATACCGCTTGCAATTTGAATGTGCAAACAACATGGCGGAATATGAGGAACTTCTACTAGGTCTCAAAAATGCAAAATACATGGGTATCAAATATCTTAGGGTCAAAGGTGATGCAGAGCTTGTTGTGAAGTAAGTTAGAGATCAATTCAGAGTGAAAGTAGATTGTTTTCGACACTACAAAAATAGGGTGTGGAATGCAATAGATTGGTTTGAAGCATTTCACATAAAGTACATTCCACATCTAGAAAATAGCAGAGCAGATGCCCTTGCGGTGTCAGCTTCACTTTTTATGCCACATTCTGACTTCTGTCAGAATGCATTCACCATTGAGTTAATATATAGGCCAGTTGTACCTGACAACTGTGATAATTGGCAAGTCTTTAATGACGATGATCACATTAAGGAGTTTCTTGTTATGGGAGATAATTTCAAAGAACTATTCTTTGAGGTAGTTCATTCACTCATAGAGAAGTAGTAACAGAAGCCTCCGATGTGCCAAAGCTTGCTGAAGACAAAGAAAGTCCAGAAGAACCAGATACTAGCATTATCCAGTTGAAAGGAAATAAGATTCCCAAGGGGTTGGTTTCCTTGGAGAATATTTTTGACAGGAACGACAGATACATTCAAGATCAAAGAAACTCAAGTGAAAGAACCTCTTCTGAATATCAAAAAATTAATATTGGAACAATTGATAAGCCTAGGCTTGTTAATCTGGGCACATGTTGTACTATAGAGGAAAGCGAGAGGTTCATCTCTTTTTCAAGCAATACTGAGATGTCTTCACTTGGTCATATGAAGATTTGAAAGTTTTTACACCAAGAGAGTTGTCTCACACAATTCCTCTTCAACCTGAAGTGAAGCCCTTTAGGAAAAATCAAAGACACTACAATCTACGGATTCAAGATACCATCTACATGGAGATCCAGAAGATGGTGAATGCAAAGATCATCTTTCCAATTCATCACTCCACCTAGGTGTCGAATATAGTTCCTATGCATAAGAAGAATAGAGAAATCAGAATTTGTGTAGATTTCAGGAACTTAAATCAATCATCACTCAAGGATAGTTATCCTTTCCTGATCATGGAGCATACCTTGCAGACGGTTACTGGTTCAGAGATGCTGTCCTTATTGGATGGTTTTTCTAGTTACAATCAAATAGTAGTAGCCGAAGAAGATCAGTTCAAGATGGCATTCACAACCCCATGGGGTACATTTTCTTATGAAAGAATTCCCTTCAGCCTCATCAACGTCGGTGCTACTTTTCAAAGAGCCATGGATTTGGCATTTGGAGACTTGAAGAATAAAGTAATTGTTGTCTATCTAGACGATCTCACTGTTTTCTTGAAGATACGAGAAGATCACTTTTCACATCTAGGGAGGGTCTTCAAGAGATGTAGATGCCACAAAATATTGTTGAATCCCAAGAAGTCTATCTTTGCGGTGATAGAAGGCAAGTTGCTTGGCCACATCGTCTCCAAGGAGGGAACTCGAATCGACCCAAGTCGGGTCGAAGGTATCAGAAGTTTGTCTCTTCCAACAAGTAGAACAAGGGTACATTATTTCTTCGGTAAGGTAAATTTCATACAAATATTTGTACCAGATTTTTCTGAGTTGACTAAAGATATATCTACTATGATGAAGAAGAAGAAAACTTTCAAATGGACAAAGGAAGGCAAGAAGGTGTTTGCATCAATTAAAGAAGCCATCAGTCGAGCACCAGTGATAGTTTGTCCTGATTTTGAAAAAGAATTTATCCCTTATTGTTACGCATCAGAGCATACTCTGTCTGCCATTCTGACACAGAAGTTAAATAAAGAAATTGAATCTCCAATAGCTTTCATGAGCTGTAGTTTCAAGGAAAGTGAATCAAGATACTCTCAGATTGAAAAGAATGCCTATGTAGTGGTTCGAGCTATAAATATTTTTAGATTTTATATCTTAAATTCTCACACCATTGTATATGTCACAGACCCTGTAGTGAAAAGCATGTTAACTCAATAGGAGATGGGCTCCAAGAGAGGTAACTGGGAGAGGTCTTTGCCAGTTGATAGCAGAAGATGGGGATAAGAAGTTTCAAGCCAAAGGTATACCTCAAATTGAAACTGAAGTTAAGGAGGATATTCCAATGGTCTTACTAATTGAATCCTCAGGAGAATGGTTTATTGAGATATGGTATTACCTGACATATGGTGATTTCCCAAATCACCTGAAAAAGCAACAAAAGAGAATGCTAAAGATGAAAGCTCAGAATTATGTTATCATCAACAATGTTTTGTACAAGAGGGGACTTGATGGAACATTCTTGTTGTGTGTTACCAAAGATCAACAACAACGCTTGCTGGAAGCCTTCCACAATCAAGCATGCAGTGGTCACTTTTCTTTGAAGGTGACAACTTTTAAAATCAAGATTATAGGCACAATTCTTTTGGCTGACCATGTTCCATGATGCATATGAGTGGGTACACAAATTTTAGTTGTGTCAGTAGTTTGTTGACAAGGCAAAGTTAGCAGCCGCTCCTCTTAGGCTAGTCATTATAGATGCTCCATTTCAACAATGGGGTTTAGATTTTATTGGTCCTATCAATCCACATTCCAATAATGGGCATATTTATGTCCTTACAACCACTAATTATTTCACTAAATGGGTTGAGGCCATTCCCACCAAGCGGGCTACGTCCGAGGTCGTGCATGAGTTCTTGAAGGAAAACATTGTTACGCCCTTTAGAGTGCCTCACAAAATTGTGATAGATAATGCAACATGTTTCTCATCTGAGGAGCTAATGGAGTTCTGTTTTGATCATAGTATTACTTTATCTCATTCATCAGATTATTACCTGCAGGGTAATGGACAAGCTAAATCATCAAACAAGAACATTGTCACAATCATTCACCAGTTGGTTGATTCCAATCAACGAACTTGGAACAAACAACTTTATGATGCTCTTTGTGCCGACAGAATTACTCCAAAGAGAGCCATTGGTACCTTTTTATCCTCCTATATGGTGTAGAAGCAATGATACCTATCACATTGGAGTTGTCCGCCTTACAGCTGGCAACTGCAGTAGAAAATGGAGAATTCATAGATCCAATCTAGAGGCACATATTGTACCTAACAAAGCTCCAAGAAGAAAGGGTGGAGGTAGTAAATAGAATCACTCAGCATCAGGAGCAAGTGAAGAAATTTTTTGACAAGAAAGCTTTCCAACAAGACTTCGAGGTTGGAGATCAAGTCCTCCTATGGGATAAGAGACATGAGCCCAAGGGAATGCACGAAAAATTTGATTCCTTGTGGCTGGGACCTTTCAAGATTCATGAGCTCGTAGGAGAGAACACTTAAATTCTCTCACGCTTGGATGAAATTCTCCTCCATCTACCATACAACGGTCAGTACCTGAAGCACTTCGTCCCTTCGGGGGTGGAGTAAGTTTTCTCCAGAATAATCTTTGTAAATATTTTTCCTTGTTTCATAATGTGTTTCCCCTTTCCATGATGTTTTCGTTATGTTGTGTTTCCCCTTTTCGTAACAGTCCTATCATGTTTTAGGTGATTAGTAGTCTTGTTTTAGGTGATTAGTAGGGAAGTCCAACTATTAGGTGATTATTAGGAAGTCCGGTTTCAGGTGACTCAGGAAGTCTTGCAATTAGGTGATTAGGAAAAGATGTTGACTTCGATACCCAATGGACAAGGCACTGGTCTATGCTAAAACTCCAGAGATTCAATGGTTCTCCTATGCCATAAGTATCTGCCATGGTCCCCAAATAGAGCCAATGTTGTACCCCAAAATTAATTTTTTTGTTACACTTAGATATTTTGAAGAAATGAGCAAAAGTCTTGTTAAATTAGTCAAAAAAGTCAAAATTTGGGTGTACAGGTCTTGAATGAGGGGTTAAAATGTAAAATTTTCAAAATCTGATGATCTAGGTCTGCTCAAAGCAGCTTAACCTACAATACCCAGATCTTAGTTTTTCATCCCTAAATTGTAGGAAAACTGCTATTTTTAGAAATTTTCTAAAATTAGTAGTGTTTTCTGGGTTTTTATGGGTTTCTCTGGAAATGGATACTAGAAAAAGTTTCTAAAAATAGAAAGTTGGTCTGTCAAGGTCCAAACTAATTTTGATTGGCTTAAAATACGTCCATATCAGGCTAGTGCAGTTAGAATCTCAAAATAATCAGTTTTGCCCTACTGGGTCTATTCTGCTTTTTCAGAAGCACATTAGGAGCTCTGAGGTCATCAATAGAGGTCAGTTGGCTGCCAGGCATCATATTCAACATCCTAAACATTCAACAGAAGGTGAAATGATGAACATGCACAAAGAACGAGGAAGAAAATAAAAAATGATGAAAATTTTCTAACACTGCTAGACTTGGGCGCCCCAAAAGAGAATAGGTGCCCATCTTTTTAGGGCACTAAAAGATGAAAATAGGGTTTATGCCTTCAACCAAAGTAGTTTAGTTCTCTTCCAGCTCCACGACGAGCCTGGCGGTGCAGTCATCAGATTATCCAGTCATTTGGGATTCAAAGCTGAACAGGGAGGATTCACACAAAAGTCAGAGTGGAGAAAAGAAGAAATATCAAAAATTGACTAAGTGTGGGAATGTTGGGTGCCCCAAGTGAAGAATGGCACCTAGCTTTTTGAAGGGGAAAATCTAGTAGTTAGGGTTTAAGAAGGTGCTTGATCTCTTCAATATTCAACTAGCTTCGTGATGCCTGTCTTCGTCAGATCATTCGACTGGTCATTCTCTGGAAAATTTAGATTGAAGTCAAGGGTACTAAACGAAAGTTTCAAACTTGAAGTTGAAAAAAAAGACAAAATGGCCAAGTTTGGAAGGTTTGGGCTCCCCAAAAGAGAAGAGGCACCCAAGTTTTCAAGGGCCTAAACAGATGAATCTAGAGATGAAGCTCTAACATGATCTCTTCACAATTGATCTGGCTTTCCAATGAGACACTCAGCACATCAATCAGATGTCACAATCACCGAATATGAAGTGCCAAACAGAGGATTTGATGAGGGCTAAGAACCAAGATTCAGAAGCAAATAGGAAAAATGAAAAAATAATCAAACTTTGGTGAACATGGGCACCCCCAGTCAAGATGGGTGCTCAAGCTTTTGAGGGCTTAGAATTCATTGTTTGACGAAGTATCTCCTAGAAGACCCCTCTTAATATCTCGTCAGCTTCATGATGAGCATAATAGGCAATCAATCTGATGCCCAGAGCACCAGATTCAATGAGATCATCTGTAGAAAAGGTGTCAATAAAGAAATTTGAAGATCATAAAAATTACTAACTCTGGACAAAATGGGCACCCCTGGAAGGAAAAGGCTCTCGTGAATTCGAAGGTCGAGATCAAGTTTTTAGCCAGAAGTTCCTCCAAAACAATTTTCTCAAAATCAGTCAAGCTCCGTGATGAATCCTTCAGCTCACCTATCAGATAAATCTGCAAGCCAGAAATTAGAGGCGAAGTAGGGGGTCAAAATGACAAAAAGTTGAAAATATCAGAAAAATGGCTAACACTTTTGAAGTGGGCACCCTTGGTGAAGAAAGGCACCCAACATCTCATGCCTTTGAAAAATTTTCAAGATTTTCAAAAGTTTTCAAAATTGCAAGTAAAGGAAGGCGTCCAAGTTCAATGAAGCTGAGATTTAGGGTTTTGGAAATAAAAGCAAAAGAAAGCAAAACTAAAACAAAACCCTAAGTCTATTTAACACCTCTTTTCCATGTAATTTTTAGTATTTTTGTAGGTATCATTCAAAGGAGAAAGTTGGAGCAGCAAGTTTGAAGAATTTTTATGATCCAAGAATCTATGTTTGCTGGTTTTTCATCAGATTTTTCAGATCAACAAGCTTAAACCCTTGCTTTTTCAAGATTTTTCATCTAGAAGATCAAGTTTTTCAAAAAGAAGACCAAGGTTTTCAATGTTTCAATCATCTGGGTCTTTGCACTTCATTCTTCTGAAGAAATTTCTGAGAACTTCATCAAGTTGCAATAGCTACTTTTATTTTGCATGTTAGTGAAATATTCAGTTCATTTAGTTTTCAACCATCTGGGTCCTCTCAAATTAGTCTTCTGAAGAAAACCCATATCACAACTTTTTTTCAAGAAAATTTCAAATCCTAATGTTGGTTGCTTTTTCAATCAGCCATCAGGGTTTTGTAAATCTAATCAACTAGGTCCATTTCTAATCATATTCTAAAGAAAACCTAGGTGCCAACTTTTTTAGGGGAAATTGAAGAAATTAGGGTTTGCTGCTTTTTTCAGTAAAAATTCAAAATTTTCAAAAATGGACAATCTGGGTTGTCTTGCAACAAAATTTTGAGTAAAACCCATATCTTAGAAAAAATTTCAAACAATTTTGTCCATTGGAGTAAGAAAATCAGCTTTCTAAAAACAAAAAATTGCTCAAAACTTGTCAGAACTAAGGAAAGTTTATAGTCATTCTTCAAGTTTTCTGAAATGGAGTACACTCCCAATGTTTTCAAGATTGAATCAGCTCTTTATCATGATTACATCAAAACCGCTGAGATAGACTTGTTAACTCCAAAAATTGCACCCTTTCTCAAGCACCTAAACACTCAAGATTTTTGGGGCACATGGGATCAGTCAAAGGCGTGGGTAACCTATAACTAGACTAAACCTCCAAATTGTAGGCCAATTCCTATGTGATATAACACCTAAAGATCTTTGTACTTGTAGCTAAATGGAGGGAAAAGGGAAAGATTAACATAAACTTAAAAAGAACTCAATAATCATTGAAAGGCGATACACCAAAAGATAAAAGGGGAAACACTTCCCTTAACATAGATTGAACCCACAACTATTCATATAATGATACAATATCTGATAAAACCCTCAACACATAAATATTTCAAAGGAAGATTTGTAATTAGAATACTATTTAAAGGACATTAATCACAATAGATGTATTTAGAAACTAATTCAATCCCTGACCTATGAAGAGAAATCTTAGCCACAAAGATGCCAAAATGAGACAAACTTAAAAGGTTTAAGATAAGAAACATAGAAAAGAAAATCAAACACCAATCTGCATACAAATGTGACACCAGAAATAGATCAAAAATGCTGTATAAAAGCTCTCAAAGGCTCTGAAAATACATACTCCAAAATCTGATACAATACTTGGAACAAAATAGCACAATGTTCTCCAGAAAGTACAAAGTCTTTTACACTCCAAAATTTTGCATCCTTTGAAAAGGAAAAAAGGAAGAGAATAAGTAAGCTCAACCTCCCACCAAAAATCCAAGAAAAGAGGAACTGAATTTTGAATAAGGGGGTCGGATTTGGTAAAAGGCCTAAAAAGAAGGACCTCAAACCTATCAACAACCCATTCAAAGTCAAGAAAAGGTCTCCAAGACTTAGATAGGAACAAAAATCCTTCAAAAGAGGACTCAAAAGACTCCCAAAAGGTGTGCCATAATCCAGAAACTCCTCCCCTGATGAATACATATGATGATATCTCAAACCAATTCCAAGATGTCTCTAAAAAGACTCAAAGAAACCCCAAAAACCTCTCCCCATATCCAACAACTCATAACTTCTATGACAAAGTCTTTCCACTTGGCACAAACAGTTTGCCACATCTCCAAGTTTAATGCTCCACATGTCTATCCTTTGAAAATGTGCCCTAAACATTTTATTTTGCATTTGAAAAATTATTTATTTTAAATGATTTATAATGTCATCATTTAAAACAAATATTTACATTTGAACTAATGTAAAAATAAAGACCTTTGACTAAGTCAAATACAAGACTTGTGACTAAGTGTTAGATTAAAATGGCCCCTCTATTTTGCATAAATATCTTTATTAAAATGATCAATAATAATCATTTTTAAAAACAAAGATTTACATTTGGCAAATACCGCAAAATAAAAGGCAAGTCAAACAATAAAAGAAAAAAAGCTCTCAAAAGACATTAAAACGTTTTAAGGCATAGGCAATGCCACGACCCTAGAAAAATGGGAAAAAAGAAAGGTTCTCTAAAAACCTAAGGCAAAAATGCCTCTTTTCCTTCCATCGAACCACTTAAGGTATTAACCCTAAAAGAATGTTATCATTCATTTGCATTTGATGAGTATGAAGTTGTGCTGGGCACCACCATCATGAACCCTAGCCGTGCCACTTAGAGCTTGAAACCTATGATCTCTGAAGATGAAATCCGTGTGGACGCCATTCCTGATAATTTTCTAAAGCTTGAGAAGCTGGTAAGTATGATTTTTTTTGTTGAAGTAGTTGTTTATGACATTTTAAAAGCTTTTGAGGCATTATTAGGCGCCGCCATCTAGATCTCTGTATTTTTATCTCATGAACTGGGCATCATGATGATCTCTATAAGGGTTTAGATGCATTTTCTGTTGCCTTTTATGCTTCTCCAGTTTCTTGATGCTGGGCACCATTGTGAGATTCTTTTTTTGAGCTGTTTCCTTTTGACTATTAAAGTTCTCTGTATATTGCATTATTCTAGCTCTTGGGTGTGACCCTTGAACATTTTTATGATATTTCATTTCCTTTATCTGTCTGAGCATTCTATGTTGTCCGCCATGAGCATTGGGCGAGCTTCACGACTTCTCTATGTGATTTCTGAAGGTTTCCTAGAAGTTAATTAATAGGGAAACAAGGAAAATAAATCTATTTTTGAACTCCTCTTTTTGAAAGCTTTTGGGGCTTTAAAGCCATGACCATCTTCGTATTTCCTTTATAGTGATCTTGCTGAAGCCATCTGTCATCATATATTTTTTATTCCCTACTTTGGAGTGTATTTTCTAAAATAACCCAAATGCATGAAGCTCATTCTCTTTTGACAACTATAATCTTAGCACCCATGATGGTATATTTCTCCTACACAATAATTGTTGACAATCATCACTGAGCTTTTGATATCATACAAAAATAAAATATGTAGATGATATACTGCTATACATTATACTACTGTGGCTGTTGATATGAAATGATATAACATATATCTATTCACTTATGATAAATCTGGTTGCATATTTTAATATGAGTTAAGCTCAACCCTTATGGGAGCCTCATTCTACCCCACTCATTTTGATTTAAGTTATAGCTACACCTGTAGCTACACATGAAACAAACATATTAGAAATAAAATATTTTCAAGATGTATGATCATTTCCTTCTCTCTTTTCGCTTTTCAGGAGTGAATTTTAGCTTGCCTGATGCATGTAAAAGATAGTCTATACATTAATGGGTGGATATGTATGTAGGATTAGAGACTATTTATTGCTTAGAGCTCAACTCTAACCATTACAATTCCTTCAGATGCAGGATATGAAGACTGAAAGCTGCAGAGGACATAAAACAAGCAAACTGGAGCTGAATATCATGCAAACGGGAGACCCAAACCAGCCATCAGACAATAATCGGTCTCCATTCCTATATATGTATCTTATATTTCTCCGCAATCCATTCTTGTGTATATTCCATTTTATGCATATGAGAAAAGCTAAATCTCATAGCTTGTGTGAGATAGACTTAAACTTTGAATCAATAAAGACTTCTTTTCAGCAATTTTGTGTAAATCTTTTGAATATTGTATACATTTGTATAAATGCAACAATCCATTACTGAAAATAAAAGATTCTTGATTCTTATTTTTATACACTGAAATGCAATATAGGGAAGACTAAAAATCTATGCACCTCACTTTGTTTTTGTTAAAACTTTAATCAATAAGCCCGACTTGATTTGGGCTGTAAGTGAAAAATGGGTAACATTTCTTGGGACCTCTGCTAGATGTTTTCCTTCTAAATGTTTGACCAGATGCCTTGTTATTCATTGGGCACGGAGTCTGAAAATTAATCATTCCTAGGACCTAAGGAAAATAGGAAAACTACCTAAGGAGGAAAACAAACTGATGTGCTTGGACAACACATAGGGAAAACTAAACTAGTATGCATATGCATTTATTATAAGGATGAAACCTAACCTAATATATACAAGAGAAGACTAATTGATCATACCTCAAAACAATGTTTGAAGTGTATACCATTGACTGGTATTGGTAGCACACTCCCTTCCAAATTTGATAATTGATACACATTGTGCTCCTTGCATTCTATAATCATGAATGGTCCACTCCACATATGATCAAATTTTGAATGATGACCAGGTCTGCTTTTGAGTACATCCCATCGTAAAACCAAGTCCCCTTCCTTGAATAGCTTTGGAGTTGCCCTCTTATCAAAAAACCTTTTTGATTGCAATTGATGATGCTCCATTTGCTGCATGGCTTTGCTCCTAGTTTCTTCTAACTCCATCAACTGAGAATACTTGACTCCCATAGGTTCTCCTTCTTCAAATAACATCAGCTAACTTTCCATATCCAGCATAGGTAATTCTGTAGAGATAGGTAACCGTGCCTCTTTTCCATATACTAGAACATAGGACGAATTCCCAATAGCTTGCTTTGGTGTTATCCGATCAACCCACAATGCAATTTTTCAGTTTAGAGTGCCAATCCCTTTGATTGTCCTATAATGTTCGTTTGATTATTTTGATTAGGTTCTTATTTGAGGATTATGCCAACCCATTACCCTGAGGGTTGTAGTTAGAAGAAGTACTCAGGTATATTCCATTTTTCAAAGCCCAATTAGCAACCCTTAAACAAATGAATGCCAATGCGTTATCTAAAATAAAAGAATCTGGTATACCAAACCTAGTCACAATATCTTCATACAAGTTTAAGACATCAGTCTCATTAGCTTCCTTCAAGGAAATTTCTTTTGTCCATCTTGTGAAATAGTCGGTTGCTGTCAAAATCCACTTATGTCTATCACTAGAGGGTGGATGTATGGCACCTATGAAGTCAACTCCCCATCTCATAAAGGGTTGTTCCACTTGAACTGGATGTAGGGGCATTGCTGTTAATCTCTCTTTTCCTGCAAACATGGTGCACTTGACACACTTTCTAGTCCATGCATGAGAGTCTCTAAACAATGTAGGCCAGTAGTAACCAGCCCGCATCACTTTCCATGCAGTAGTTCTAGCTGAAAAATGACCTCCAGTGAAACCATCATGAAACTCAGAAAGGACTTTCTCCACTTGATCCCCATTAATACATCTTAAAAGCACTCCATTATGATCTTTTCTGAATAACACATCATCTATTAACACATAAGGAACAGACTGCAACCTATAGTATCTTCTTTTTTCCTTATACAGACCTGATGGGCATTCACTAGTTCTAAGGAAATGAGCCATATCTTTTAACCAGCTTGCTGTGTTATCACCATTTTCTAGCATTTGTAACACCAAAACCACCTCTACTTGTTCTTCAGCCTTTAAAGCTTCTTCACCACTCAGCTGCTCACAAAGCCCCTTACCCTTAACTAATTTAGTCACTTGAATTTCAACATCATACTCCATTACCTTTATTATCCAGCCAACCCTCTTTTCATTCAAGTCCTTAATAAAAATTCTTTAACACTTGGATGAACTACTCGCAAAAATACCTTATTATGTGACAACAAGTGTCTAAATTTTTTAAGATTTTTAATAACAACAAGTACATGTCTTTTGATAAAACTATACCTTTGTTTGTAGTCTTCAAGGCCTTTACTAAAAAAGGCAATTGGTTGTTCCAGTCCTTCCAAGTTTTGTTGTACTAGCATAGCAAAAATGACTTCAAGTCCTCCATATGCATAAAGGATAAAATCCCTACTGAAATCAGGATTTCCAATATAGGGGCTGCTGCTAGAGCTTCCTTAATGTCCTAAAAATTGTTTTTTGCGTCTTTAGTCCTAGTAAAAACAACGTTTTTCTTGAGCATAGCTGTGAGTGGCTTAAGCAATGCTGCAATGTCAGGCATAAATCTTCTAACAAAATTAATCCGGCTAATGAAACTTTGAAGCCCTTTTTTATGTTGAGGTAAGGGCAATTCCAAAATTGTTGCAACCTGTTCAGGGTCCACTGTGATCCCTTCTTTTGATACCACATAACCAAGTAGGTTACCCTCATGGACAGATAAAATACACTTCTTGGGATTCAATGAAATACCAAACTCCTGGCACCACTCAAAAATCTACTTCAGATGGTCAATATGATCTGTCACCTTCTTGGAGTATATGGTAATATCATCAAGGTATACCAAAACAAACTTGTACATTAAATTGTTGAAGGCCATTTCCATTGCCTTTTGAAATGTTGCTCCCACATTAGACAGTGCAAATGACATTCTTTTGTACGCCATTGTACCCCACTTGGTAGTAAATGCTGTCTTGAATTGGTCCTCTTCCTTCACCAAAATTTGGTTATACCCAAAATATCCATCCAACAAGGAAAACCATTCAGCTCCCGATACATATTGCAAAATCTGTTCCATTGATGGGAGTGGGTGCCTATCTTTCAGCGAGACTCTATTCAAGTCTCTGAAATCCACACACAACCTTAACTCTCCGTTCTTCTTTCTTACAGGAAACAAATTTGTAACCCAACTGGTGTGTTTAATGGGAAAAAAATATTATGCTTTCTATTAGCCTAAAAACCTCCTTTTGCATTAAAGGCTCCAATCTGGGATTGATTGGCCTTTGTTTCTGTCTAACAAGCTTGGTTGTTGGCTCCAGCTCTATGGTATGTTGCGCGAGCTGTGGGTCATAACCTTTCAAATCCCTATATTCCCATGCAAAGATATTGTTGAACTCTTGGAATAGATGAAGAAAAGACTGTTTCTCATTAGCAGAATTTATTTTACCGATTTTAAGGTTTTTTCTAGGTGTAATCTCCAAATCTTCATATTGATTCTATTGTACCAGAAAATTAGCTTTACCAGTTTTAACTTGGTCATCTGAATTGAAAACACTTTCTAGAGTGACTAATCCCTTAGGCAACTTATTATTATTCAATTGCAACACTTGATCTCCATATTGCTCTTTATATCTTTGTTGATTTGAACTGACAAAAACATCCTCTTCAAACAAGAACTGCAAAATTTGTTCATCATTTTCAAAAACTTTCCAATTGACATTGTTGTCAGGTACTGAAGGTCTGATAACAATCTTAATGTGTTGCTGGTCACAACCTATTTTAATGCCATTTGGAATATCGTACTGAGCTCCCACAACTGCTAACCTATCTGCATGCTAGTTTTTATGTCTTGGGATGGCAAGTATATTAAAAGCGTCAAAGTCCTCAAGGAGATCCCAAACTCTATGTCTATAAGACTTGAGAACATCATTTTTAATAGCATTCAAGCCCCAAACTTGATTTACTACCAACTCATTGTCACCATGCACCTTCAAACACTTGATACCATGCTTCCTTACCCATTCCAATCCTTGAATAAGGCCTTCGTACTTTGTTGTGTTATTTGTACATGAGAAACTGAACCTGAAAGTAGCATAATACTTTTCACCTTTAGGAAAAACCAACATTGCGCCCCCAAAAGCCCCTTGTTTGCTCCTTGAACCGTCAAAAAACATATGCCAAAATTCATTCTACTATTCAGAATCAACCTCTATCAATTTCATCAAATTCGGCATAACTAAACTAGCCTCTTGAAACATGTAATTTCCCATACCAACATCTGAGACAGGACTACATTCTATTTCCAAGGTATTCTCTAGTGCCCACTCATCTAAGAGGATATCAAGAATATCTTTGGTTTGGGTCTTAGCTTCAGAGCTAGGGAGAACATCACCTTCTTCTAACATAAGACAATTTGCGTTAATTGCACAAGGAATATATGGCTCAATATTGTCCTTTGCAAGTGTTTCAAACTTAATGGTAACTTTGGTACCATATTTGGTATGGAATAGCATATGAGACCAATCAGATGAAAGGTATCCCACTATTTTTGTAGTGAAATCCCATGACAGAAATAGACCAAAATATGGGGGTAAATTAATAACATAAATATCCTGGGAGATAGAGAAATTAGGAAAAGCATGTAAGGTCAAACAAGCATCCTTAATCAAACCTATGGAATGAATAGATGTACCATCCAATTTAACCACTCCTTTCTCTACAGGGTCATATTATAAACCTAGCTAATCCACTACTTGCTTAGGCATCATGGAACAAATAGCCCCACTATCCACCATATAGTTATGTACTAGGTTTTTTCAATAATTAATGAAACATAGAAGGGAGGGGGTCTCACGTTCTTACCTTGAATTGTGGTATTTGACTTGTTGTCTACATCATTCTTTTTCTCAGCATTTGTCATGAATACCTTTTCACGATCACCAACAGCTTGCTCTTGTATATCTTCACCATTCAATGCCTTCTTCAACATTTCAGCTTGTCTGGGAATGGATAGGGAATCCCAAATAGTTATTGACAAGTTCATTCTTTTCATGTTGTCCACAATACTGTAAGGCATAGCTGAGTGCACCTTTTGGTGTACTTTAGTAGCAGCCAGATCTACTTCTTTGTGAGGATTTTTTGTGAGTGATGGTCCCGCAGTTGTAGGTTCTTTATCTTTACTAGTTACTTGATCTACTTCTAGAGCCCTTTTCTTTGCTCGGGTGTATGTTGTAATTGTTGGATCACCATTCACACCACATAACTCTTCATCCTACCAATTTAAGAATGCGGTCTCATTGGGATGTGCATCCTGTTGCTTCTTAGGTACATCAGTAGATGTATCTAGTTGTGAACTTGCGACATTTTGAACCATAAGTGCTTGATTGATAACACTGTTGGAACATGTAGCTTGATTGTGAGGCTGGTTGCATGGAAAAAACCACTCACAATCTGTTGCTAAATTATTTTGAGCAGGTACAATATCCTTATCAGGATTAACAGTATTGAGGGGTGTTGGATTATAAGGTCTATATGGCCTTTGATTGACATTTTGTCTATTTCTAGCATTATATCCCTAATAATTTTGTCTATTCTAAAATTGACCTTGATTTTGTTGCTGATAACCTTGATTTTCTTGCTGGTATCCTTGATTTTCAACTACATTCTATGCTTGAAATGGCTGTCTTGGCTGGTACTGCTATTTTTTGAAGTTTACCAGCTCATTTCTAAAAGTTTGCATCAAACTTTCAATCTTCTATTGGCTGTTCTTTATTTCTTGCAGCTCCTGTGAAGGACCTGTAACCGTCATCTTTTGGCCTGAAACAACTGGAAATGGATTGAAAGCTGGAACTTGTAAAGGCATATTAGGCTGTATGTTTGGAAAAATTGGCATTGGGGGCCTGGGAGCAATCTTACTAGCTTGTATAAGGCTATTCTTTGCCCTTACTACTATTGCAAATGCTTGAGGTAATGAAGTACCTCCCATAGATTGAATCATGACTGATATATCACTGTTCAAACTTTTCAAATAGTATAAGAATGCATGATCAACACTTGGCCTTACGGTAGTAGGTATTCTGTTCCATGTTTTCTGAAAACGTGTGTTGAAGTCTATCATTTGCTCCTATGGAGCCCTCTTGATAGTTGTTAGCTATTCAACAAGTGATAAATGATCAGATTTATCATCAAAAAACTTGGTGAAAACGTCACCCAATTCGTCCCATGTCCTAATTGAAGCTACAGGAAAACTTCTGAACCATTCTAATGTTTTTCCTTTAAACGAAGCTGCCAATAATCTGACTGCTACATTCTCTTGTGTCACATGATGAACATTACAGAGGGAAGCTATATCTTTGACATGTTCAAATGTTGTAGTTTGACCGTCTCTAGTAAAATCTGGTAATCCTTTGAGGGCTTCCAAAGGAATATCATCATGTTGTGCAAGATTCAATGAAATCCCTTGATCAAAGGGTACGAATGCAAAAGCTCTTGGTGCTGCCATTAATGGTGGCTGGAAATGAAATTGCTACTGCTGCACTGGAACTATAAAATGTAGTGATGGTACTAAAGCAGAAGCTACAAATAAGTTTGTTGTTGAGCCTAAACTTGATGGAAACCTCTGGTTCAACAGGCTGAGTTCGGATAGTAGGACTTGTTGAATGCCTGATACTATTTTCTCTTGAATGATTTCTCCTTCGATAAACACTAATATCAGGCTGAGACCACTGTGTCCTCTTATCTAGCTTTGTTCTAACAATATTTCTTCCATGTCTTTGTGTAGTATCCAATTGCAGATATTCAAATGTATTGAAGCTTCTAGTTTGTATTTTTCTCATGAACAACACTGATCTGCACTTTTAAAACCCACAGAGTTGCCAGATATGCAGATAAAAAATCCTTTGAACACCAAATATTAACACCCTATTGTCTGCATATCAAAACAGAAATAGTAAACTCCTTTAAAACTAAGGCAAGGGTCCCACCAGGCGTGCCAAAACTGTTAACTCTAGAAATTGCACCCTTTCTCAAGCACCTAAACACTCAAGATTTTTGGAGAACATGGGATCAGTCAAAGGCGTCGGTAACCTATAACTAGACTAAACCTCTAGATTCTAGGCTAGTTCCTATGTGATATAACACCTAAAGATCTTTGTACTTGCAACTAAATGGAGGGAACAGGGAAAGATTAACATAAACTTAAAAAGAACTCAATAATAACTGAAAGGCGATACACCAAAAGCTAAATGGGGAAACACTTACCTTAACATAGATTGAACCCACAGCTATTCATATAATGATACAATATCTGATAAAACCCTCAACACATAAATATTTCAAAGGAATATCTATAATTAGAATAAAATTTAAAGGAAATTAATCACAATAAATATATGTAGAAACTAATTCAATCCCTGACCTGTGGAGAGAAATCTTAGCCACAAAGATGCCAAAATGAGACAAATTTAAAAGGTTTCAGATAAGAAACATAGAAAAGAAAATCAAACACCAATCTTCATACAAATGTGTCACCAGAAATAGATCAAAAATGTTGTATAAAAGCTCTCAAAGGCTCTGAAAAATGCATACTCCAAAATCCGATACAATACTTGGAACAAAATAGCATAATGTTCTCTAGAAAGTACAAAGTCTTTTACACTCCAAAATTTTGCATCCTTTGAAAAGGAAAAGAGGAAGAGAATAAGTAAGCTCAACCTCCCACGAAAAATCCAAGAAAAGATGAACTAAATTTTGAATAAGGGGGTTGGATTTGGTAAAAAGCCTAAAAATAAGGATCTCAAACATATCAACAACCCATTCAAAATCAAGAAAAGGTCTCCAAGACTCAGATAGGAACAAAAATCCTTGAAAAGAGGACTCAAAAGACTCCCAAAAGGTGTCCCATAATCCAAAAACTCCTCCCCTGATGAATACATATGATGATATCTCAAACCAATTCCAAGATGTCTCTAAAAAGACTCAAAGAAACCCCAAACACCTCTCCCCATATCCAACAACTCATAACTTCTATGACAAAGTCTTTCCACTTGGCACAAACAGTTTGCCACATCTCCAATTTTAATGCTCCACATGTCTATCCTTTGAAAATGTGCCCTAAACATTTTATTTTGCATTTGAAAAATTATTTATTTTAAATGATTTATAATGTCATCATTTAAAACAAATATTTACATTTGAACTAATGCAAAAATAAAGACCTTTGACTAAGTCAAATACAAGACTTGTGACTAAGTGTTAGATTAATATGGCCCCTCTATTTTGCATCAATATCTTTATTAAAATGATCAATAATAATCATTTTTAAAAACAAAGATTTACATTTGGAAAATACCACAAAATAAAAGGCAAGTCAAACAATAAAAGAAAAAAATCTCTCAAAAGATATTAAAATGTTTTAAGGCATAGGCAATGCCACGACCCTAGAAAAATGGGAAAAAAGAAAGGTTCTCTAAAAACCTAAGGAAAAAATGCCTCTTTTCCTTCCATCGAACCACTTAAGGTATTAACCCTAAAAGAATGTTATCATTCATTTGCATTTGACGAGTATGAAGTTGTGCTGGGCGCCACCATCAGGAACCCTAGCCATGCCACTTAGAGCTTGAAACCTTTGATCTCTGAAGATGAAATCCGTATGGATGCCATTCGTGATAATTTTTTGAAGCTTGAGAAGCTGGTAAGTATGATTTTTTTTGTTGAAACTTTTGTTTATGACATTTTAAAAGCATTGGAGGAATTATTAGATGCGGCCATCTAGATCTCTGTATTTTTCTCTGATGAACTGGGCACCGTGATGATCTCTATAAGGGTTTAGATGCATTTTCTGATGCCTTTTATGCTTCTTCAATTTCTTGATGTTGGGCACCATTGTGAGATTCTTTTTTTGAGCTGTTTCCTTTTGACTATTAAATTTTTGTGTATATTGCATTATTCCAGCTCTTGTGTGTGACCCCTAAACATTTTTATGATATTTCATTTCCTTTCTCCGTCTGAGAATTCTATGCTGGCCTCCATGAGCATTGGGCGAGCTTCATGACTTCTCTATGTGATTTCTAAAGGTTTCCTAGAAGTTAATTAACAGGGAAACAAGGAAAATAAATCTATTTTTAAACTCCTCTTTTTGAAAGCTTTTGGGGCTTTAAAGCCATGACCATCTTCGTATTTCCTTTATAGCGATCTTGCTAAAGCCAACCATCATGATATATTTTCTGTTCCCTACTTTGGAGTGTATTTTCTGAAATAACCCAAATGCATGAAGCTCATTCTCTTTTGACAACTATAATCTTAGCACCCATTATGGTATATTTCTCCTACAAAATAACTATTGGAAATCATCACTGAGCTTTTGATATCATACAAAAACAAAATATGTAGATGATATACTGCCATACATTATACTACTATAGTTGTTGATATGAAATGATATAACATATAGCTGTTCACTTATGATAAATTTGGTTGCATATTTAATATGAGCTGGGCTCAACCCTTATGGGAGCCTCATTCTACCCCACTCATTTTGATTTAAGTTATAGCTACACCTGTAGCTACACATGAAACAAACAAATTAGAAATAAAATATTTTCAAGATGTATGATCATTTCCTTCTCTCTTTTCGCTTGTCAAGAGTGATTTTAGTTTGCCTGATGCATGTAAAGATAGTCTATACATTAATGGGTGGATATGTATGTAGGATTAGAGATTTTTTATTGCTTAGAGCTCAGCTCTAACCATTGCAATTCCTTCAGATACAGGATATGAAGACTAAAAGCTACAGAGGACATAAAATAAGCAAACTAGAGCTAAAGATCACGCAGACGGGAGACCCAAACTAGCCATCAGGCAATAACCAGTCTCCCTTCCTATATATGTATCTTATATTTCTCTGCAATCCATTCTTGTGTATATTGCATTTTATGCATATGAGACAAGCTAAATCTCACAACTTGTGTGAGATAGACTTAAACTTTGAATCAATAAAGAATTCTTTTCAGCAATTTTGTGTAAATCTTTTGAATATTGTATACATTTGTATAAATGCCACAATCCTTTACTGAAAATAAAAGCTTCTTGATTCTTATGTTTGTACACCTAAATGCAATATAGGGAAGACTAAAAATCAATGCACCTCACTTTGTTTGTGTTAAAACTTTAATCAATAAGCTCGACTTGATTTGAGCTGTAAGTGAAAAATGGGTAACAAGACTTGCATCACATCAAGCCGGTGTATGATCTACACACCTTGGAGAGTGTAGGCAACACCTCAATCAAGAACCTAGGACATTCTGGACTCCTCACAATAGCATCTATTCCTATATCAGTTTAGAGTCTTGAGTTTGTAATCACTTGCATTAAGCATTACAACCCGGCTACCAGGGAGATCCAATCAGCTGATGGCAGATTGATTTGCAGTCTGAAGCCTGATATGATTGAGAAGTGTTTTTCCATTTCCCCATGGCCTAAAAGTGTAACTCTCTCAAAGGGTGAATGTGAAAGGATATGGGACATGCATAAAGACAACTACAACAAGAAGATTACACAGAGGTGGATGAAGGAGAAACACAAAACATTGCTTAAGAACGTTGGGCGAGGAGAGTTTAAGGATGATATTGCTATCATTATCACCTTGCTCAATAGGGTAACTAGTTCAGAAGATGCCACCAAGTTTCAACCTTGGATGTTTTATGCCATACCCCACATCATGAAGAAGACCGAGTTCTACGATTGGCCTACCTTGATCAGTGACAGCCTACATCAGGAAATAACAGAATACTTCCAATTTCATAAATTCCATATGGTGTCTTACCTAGTCTACCTGGTGGCCTATCAAGGTCAATTCAGAGGGTTAAACACCGAGGGATAATTGAGTGTACAACATATATATAGTTACTATCCCCATTTGGAATTCATGAAGTCATTGCATCACTACAAGAAAGTGAATGAGGATTTTTTGATGTACACTGTGCGAGACCTGGACAATGAGTTGCATGTCCATATATCTTCAGTTTCCAGGGCAGCGATGGCAGAGTGGGTGGATTGGTTTATATAGTTTCCCACTTTCACCTATCTCAAGGTCTATGGCTATTCAGGTGCCCCGCTCATGTTACCAAGGTATCCGTCAGATGAGGTCATCTTCATGGAGTTCTTGAGGTAGGCTAATGATGTTCACACAGTCTTGAGGAATAGAAGGATACCCTCCCTCCATTTTCCATTAGGGTTGGGAATTTACACATGCAGGACTATTGCAGATGCCAAGACAATGGGAGAGATGTTAGATAAACTCAACCTCAAGCCTTACAGCAAGAGGTGATCATTTGATCATCATGGTGTCTACACTGGCCGACTTGAGAAGAACTATGATCATATAGCCACCCTTGAAGATTTTTGGGCTAATTGTGTGGATGAGTTCAAGGTGCAGAGACGTAGTTATAGCAGGCTCACTCTCCACCAGATGAAAGACTGCTTAAATGAAGATATAGAAGGGTTATCAGATGATGATGAGAATGTGCTTCTCTCGATGTATACTCAGAAGAGAATTGAATATCGGCCCCTTTCACAGGTTAACTGGGCTAATAAAGAGTCCCTCTCAGTTGAAGATAGGACAAGACAAGTCCTTGAGCACAGCAAGGTTTTCTTGATCCTTAAGAGGAAAAATTCCATTCTAGTAGCAGAGCTGCCAAGGACAATTCCCTCTTCTTCCAGAGCACAGTTGAAAGGGAAGGGTAAAAGTCAGTCTCAAGAAGGCGTCAAAGGTAGTAGATCAAATAAAAATGTAAGAAGGTTAGACTTCTCAGGCATAGTCATATAGGAGCAACCTACAGTTGATTCAGAAGCTCATCCTGACAAGCTCGTACCTTAGAAAGAAGCAGAGGAGACATCTTCAACACATGTTTCTATACCTTTGACAGGTTCTTCAATGATTCACATTGACCTTGATATTGAAGATGACGAAGAAGTTACAGTTGCACCTCCTAAGGAAGTTAGTAAAGATACTACCGTGTCTTGGCTTGAGAACTCCTTAGGAAGGGTTAGAAGAAGGCCTTCATATCAGGTGAGGGTTGATGATCTCGATAACATCTATTAGGAACCTCCTAAGAACAAAGCAAAGAAACAGGTTCACTTTGATAGGAATCCTGATAACGAGATAGTCATGGAGACTACATTGCCCCCAGAAGACAAGAACAGGGATGAGGTGAATATGGATGACTTCATCATGGTCAAGGCTAATCTTGGTAGAAATACCGGACATGCATATTTGAGTCTCTTCAAATTTGTGTCTGAAAATCTTCAGGAAAGAGTGCTTAAGGATGGAGAAGACAAGGCAACCCTTAAGGCCAAAAATCAACAGCTTAGGCTGTTCATTTCTAACCTTGTCTATGGTTCTTCACAGGCAACCCAGTTGCTGCCCCAGATTTTAGAGACACCAGCTAATCATCAGCAACTAAGATAGCTGGTCATTTGTGGGAAAGAAGGTCAAGAGTGGATCAAGAGTTTCATTGTCAAAGGAAGGCAGATCTTGGCACAAATGTTCCAGTTGAGAGAAAACGCTTATAAGCTACATCAAGGTATTCAAGGGTTTGAACAAACACTGGATGAAGTAAAAACAAGGCATGAGATCATCATTGCTGATTTAGACATAGCCTATGGTTTAGTAGTTTCAAAAGAACACAAGAGACAAATCCTTGCTTGGAGGGAGCACCATGTTTTCAAAGTTAAAACCTGTGAGAGGATATCTGAGGAATTCATCACCTATAGATAAAGGGTGATTGAAGCTCTTCTTTTCATCAATGAGTTTATCATAGAGATTCCTTCTCAGTACAGTCTGGAAGATGGTTCCTACATCAGGCTTGATGAAGTGCAAGATCAATTTCAAGGTGTTGTTCGCGGTTGCAATCTAGTTGGCAGAAGGATAGGTCATATCTCAATGATGTCAGTAAAGTTTGAGAAAGCGGCCAATGTGGTCAAAGATTTCCTTAGGTCTATTGCAGATGCCGAAGATATTCTAGAAAAGTAGTGTTTTGCTATTGAGGGCATAGATGCACTGAACCGGGACACAATTTCTAATTTTCTAGCGGATGTGATCAAGCTTTAAAGCAGCTTTCATTCCCGGTTTCTTTCTATTCTTGGAATAATTCTTATCCGTTCTTTGAGAAGAGAAAGAAGATAAAATGTAATAGTTGGCGTTTCCCACTTTTTCTGCTTTCTAGGGTTTTAGGTGTTATCTTCTTTCTAGAATTAGTAATAAAGCTTGCTTGCTAAGCAAGCCCTAGATTGTGAAAGAAAGGAGATTTTAGGGTTCCCTACTCCTCTGCTTCTCTATAAATAAGAGCCTTTGCTCATTAGTTTCTTTAACCATGCTAGTGGTAACAAAACGCTGAGCCTATTGTGCCTTCTGTTTGTTATTCGAAGTGTTGTTTAATTGTGTTGTGATAAGAAAATTGTTGAGCCTCTTTAGGAAACAAGGAGTTTGTGTGATTACTGTTTCTATTGTGTAAGAGCAAGATTGCAAGCCTCTCTAGCTACAATTTTCTTGTTCAAGGCATGTTAGAAGTGAGTTTTGTTCCAGAAATTTGAGTAATAAAATCATGAGCCTCCTTTGCCTTGGTCCAGAATATCATATTTCCGTTATTTATGTTCTACTTTTATGATCTTGATTTCAACTTGCATTGAAGTGTGTAGATGTTTGTTGAGAGAAAGTTTATTGAAGTATTTGTTAGAAAATCTACCTTGTTCATTTATAGTTTCTCTTGCTCTGCTATTACTTGAGAAGCTAGAAACGTCTTTAGTTTAAGTTAGTTGTAGTTGAAGTTTTTTAAATTAGAAAATCTTAGCTGCGGTGTTTGTGTTTAATAAACCTTGTGCTCTAAGCTAATAAAAAAGATAGGCAACTTAGTTTTAGTTTACTTTCTTTCGAACACCATCAGCAAGAGGGAGCTTCCCCTCCTAATTTGAAGAGTAGTTTATCTGTGCATAGCTGCCCATTTCAAATACACATTCCAGAGGTGTGAATTTAAACTCCAACAAGTGGCATAATGCTCTGCCCTCTATTTGTACATGTTTCGAGCTTGCTCCATTTTGTCCAGTCTGCCAGCTAGTATATCCAAAGTCACCTATGCATTTGCTTTCACACTTTCATATGTAACCTTGCCAAGTTGGACCCTTATCACTGTGTAATCCTCCATGTTGACATCTCCTTCTTCATGAGGTGGTATGCCAATTTTTGCATATTTATGACCAGTTTTGTCAACATTCATCCTTGAATAAACTTTTTCCTTTCTCTTCCCTTTAGGTTTAGGAGGGGCTATCTCTTCAAGGTCGATCTCTTATGGAGAAATCATTTGTTTATTTCACTTTGACACTTGAGATATCAACCAAGAGGGAAGATAGGAGGTACAAGCTTCTAGATTAATTGTCAACCCTGTTGTCACTATCACTTCTGAAGTAACGACTGATATTTTGACAATGGCACAATGTTTTTCATAACTACTTTTGTTGTTGGCACATTGAGCTGATCAGGCATGGATTCATTCATGAATCAATTAAAATCAATCTTTGAAGTGATCATATGATGGCGATGACAAGCTAGGAAATGATGATGGACTGGAAAAAATATCAACCATGTGTATACTTGTCACTGAAGGAGTATCAAGAATGGTTGATGTTGCAGGGATAGGTCAAACATCCACTATGGGTATTGTTGATTTTTTTTGTGACTGCACTAATACAGAATAAAGTCATCAATGGCTACCCTATTCTCTCTTGAAAAAAATCTCTTGCATGCTAAGATTTCTAGAAAGATCATGCATTCAACTCCAAGGTTCCTTCATGTAGTGGATAGTCTCAGTTGGCTCGATGTGATTTGTTGGTATTTCCAGGGGACTTACAAAATTGTTCAACAATAATTTAAGGAATTTGAATGCTCGAAAGGTTTGTCTATAAAGCTCTTATTTCCTAAACTAACCAAAAATTACTGAGTTAAAATGGGTACAGGGTTTAGAAAGCCTAAATTCTATCCTAAGTGTGGGATATGGAGCTTAACTTCAACAAACTTCAACCAGACTTCACTTTTCCTTGCATTGGATAGCTTCCATGGAGTCGGTGCAATGTTTAAGGGAGGTGACTAAAGATATTCAAACCACCACTTGACATGAAGATACCATCACAAAAATGCATACCATCATTCAAAGTGTGATTGAAGTTAGGTCCACAATGTTTCTAGTTGACCACACAAGGTGAACACACCATTAGTGAGCTTGCTAGTGGTATAGATAAGTGAAGCTTGCTTAGATCAAACACCACATTCCATTATTACTATCTACTTGCATGAAATAAAATTTACTCTACTTTAAGATTCCACTTGAATTAGAAGGACAAAGAAATCTTGCTAGCTACTCACAAAAAAAGATGAAATCATCATGAATGAAAACTCTTTTTATTGAGAGAGTGTTCACAACAAATTCTTACAAAAAATTCAATGAGAAAGTTTTCCTTCCTCTTCAATCTACGCTATATTATCAAACTATGCTATTACTAAGCTATCACCTAGTTGTCTCTCTATTCTAATCTTTGATCTAATCTAATGAGGTACAAATGAGGGGGGATGCCCCTTTTATAGCTAGCCAAGTCCAATGAACGACTCAGATTACAATCAGATGGATGGCCCAAATTGTGCCACCTCAGCCCTAAACCTAACAAGAGGAGTGGAGTAATAAATGAACAATTAATGTACCCCATCCTCTAGAAGATTCTTGTCTAGAGATGCATTCCCATTGCTCCCCTTTTTGACTGCAAACTGGATGAGTTTGGTTGCCACTGCTTCAATTTCTTGGACTGATATGGCAGGCACGTTCTTAATTTGAAACTTCAAGGCTATAACTTTTAAACTTGTTTGATGGTGATTTTCCTCCTTCCTGCCACTACATATTGAGTTGTACGAAGCACGTTGGAGAGAGTATTTTGGGTCATCAAGGACTTTACACCTAAGGAGGATTTCTCTGCTTTGCTCTTTAGCCCATTCCATTGTCTTTCTTTAACATTGGAGCCTTTTGTTCACTCCTCATCCCTACCCTTGAGGGAATTTTAGTGCTTGAGGATGATCTTCTTCTCAACTGTCAGTCTTTAACTCTTAAATGCCCGAGCCTTCATTATTTTTCAATCCCTAATCTTGAAGGATTCTCCAATCTTGGATTCGACCCATTCTCCTTTGCCACTCACCCTCTTGAGTTGGGTGCATAATGGGTCAACACTTAGCCATCGCTTCATTTCCCCAAGTCTTCATGCCTTGGCCCCGATGTTCACCCTACAAAACAAGCAAGGAGAAGAGCATCATAACACTCAATAATATAAACTCTCCTTATATACCTAATCTCCATGTTTTTATCTCTAAGGCCCAAGTGATCCTCGGATCTGATAGGGTTCATCATTTTCTCTAGTCAAATTTTCTTTCTTCATGATTCTTCAACATCTGTAGGCTAGGCGTATAACACATGTGCTTCATATTTCAATGTCTTAGAGAATTTCACCCATTTTGTACTCTGCTTCTTGTGTACCTCAAAGTTGTGCCTAAGAAACTTTATCCAACTTGACAGTGCATTTAGAGGGTGTTGTTTGATTTCTCTCTATCTTAGAAAAATTTCCAACCAACACGATATCCCCTTTTTGCCTTAGCCAAATTTCCAACTCATCTGCCTTAAACATAATTCATTTCCTCTAGAAAATTTTCTCAACCAGGTGCCCAAGTAAAATATTCAACCTAAAATCTCTAGCAAGGTGTGAAATTTATAAAATCATCTCCTTGTTGAAGATATCTAGTACCCAGAAGAAAATTCCCCTCAGAAAATGCAAAATTCATGTGTATACAAATGAATGGGTACATTTAATATTTTGAATTTTGTACCTTAGAAAAATATTTCTTAGTTGAATTTATTCTTACTCTTTCTCCTTAGGCATAGTTGGAAACTTTCATTACTTGGAAAATATTTTTCAAGTCTTCTTCACCAGCTAGGTGCATTTGGACTTTTCTCCTGCCATTTGCAAACACCTAGAAAATATTTTCAAACATCTTCCTTAGGAGGGCGCATTTGCTAGGTAGCACTTCCATTTTTTATACTTAGAAAATTTCTCACCATCATCACCAACATAGGTGCACTTGAGAGGTCATGGGGGAGTAACTTTTAGCCACTTAGAAACTTTTCTTCCCCCTCTCAAGGTTGGGCACATTTGACTAGGGGGAGAGGAATTTCCTGGCATTTAGACAAAAATCCAAGCCTCTCATATTGCTAGGGTGCATTTAGGGGGTCCTCAGGGAATTCTCAAACACTTAGAATATTTTCTTGTTTCCTTCATAACTTGCGTGCCTTCTAGACCTCCAACTTCCATTTCATCATGCTTTCTTAGAGATGGGCACATTTGACTAGTGGTGAAGGAAATTTTCATTACTTAATTTTTTTTACTTCACCCACCTTCTTCCTAGGCGTACTTTCTCGCCAACCTGATGATTATATCATCAAATATTTTGTCTTCTTCCAAGCCAATTCTGACACATTTCATATGCTGGGAAGGAATTTCAACATTTTTTTGTCTTTTCTAGGCCAAGTTGGGCGCATTTAGGGGGTCAAGCAAGAATTTTAAGATTTAGATTTTTTTTTTCCTTCAGCCTATTGTAAGCTGGGCGCATTTGACTAGGGGTCAAGGAATTTTAATTTTTTTTGTCTTTTTCCTTGTCACTTTGGGCGCGTTTGAGGGTGGCTACATGAAGTTTTCTTTCCTTAGCCTATTTCTCATCTCCTCTCTCTCCTTGGGTGCATTTGAGGTATGGAGGAGGAATTTCAACATGACTTAAACATTTTCCATCACCTTGGCTTGATGAGGGCACATTTTGGGGGTGGTGAAGGAAATTAACATGAAATTAAAATGCACCCTCATCAAGCCAAGGTGATGGAAAATGTTTAAGTCATGTTGAAATTCCTCCTCCATACCTCAAATGCACCCAAGGAGAGAGAGGAGATGAGAAATATGCTAAGGCAAGAAAACTTCCTATAGCCACCCTCAAATGTGCCCAAAGTGATAGGGAAAAAGACAAAAATTTCAAAATTCTTTGACCCCTAGTCAAATGCACCCAACTTACAATAGGCTAAAGGATAAAAAATTTGTCTAAGTCTTAAAATTCTTGCTTGACCCCCTAAATGCGCCCAACTTGGCCTAGAAAAGAAAAGAAAATGTTGAAATTCCTTCCCAACATATGAAATGCGCTAGAATTGGCTAGGAAGTAGACAAAATATTTGATGATATAAGCATGAGCTGGGCAAGAAAGTACGCCTAGGAAGAAGGTGGGTCAAATAAAAAGTTTTAAAGTGATGAAAAGTTCCTTCACCATTAGTCAAATGTGCCCATCTCCAAGAAAGTATGATGAAATGGAAGTTGGAGGTCTAGAATGTGCCCAAGTTATGAAGGAAACAAGAAAATATTCTAAGTGTTTGATAATTCCTTAAGGACCCCCTAAATGCGACCTAGCAATATGAGAGGCTAGGATTTTTTTCTAAATGCTAGGAAATTCCTCCCCACTAGTCAAATGCACCCAACCTTGAGAGGGTGAAGAAAAGTTTCTAAGTGGCTAAAAGTTACTCCCCCATGACCCATCAAGTGCACCCATGTTGGTGAGAAATTTTCTAAGTATAAAAAATGGAAGTGCTACCTAGCAAATGCGCCCTACTAAGGAAGATGCTTGAAAATATTTTCTAGGTGTTTGCAAATGGTAGGAGAAAAGTCCGAATGCGCCTAGCTGATGAAGAAGACTTGAAAATATTTTCCAAGTAATGAATGTTTCCAACTACGCTCAAGGAGAAAGAGTAAGAATAAATTCAACTGAGAAATATTTTTCGAAGGTACAAAATTCAAAAAATTAAATGTACCCATTCATTTGTATACACATGAATTTTGCATTTTCTGAGGGGAATTTTCTTTTGGGTACTGGATATCTTTGACAAGGAGATGATTTTAAAACTTTCATGCCTTGCCAAAGATTTTAGGTTGAAGATTTTACTCAGGCACCTGGTTGAGAAAATTTTCTAGAGGAAATGAATTATTTTTAAGGCAGATGGGTTGGAAGTTTGGCTAAGGAAAAAAGGGGATATCCTGTTGGTTTGAAAATTTTCTAAGATAGAGAGAAATCAAACAACACCCTCTAAATGTGCCATCAAGTTGGATAAAGTTTCTAAGGCACAACTTCGAGGTACACAGGAAGCAGACTACAAAATGGGTGAAATTCTCTAAGACATTGAAATATGAAGCACAAGTGTTATACGCCTAGCCTAGAGATGTTGAAGAATCATGAAGAAAGCAAAGTTGGCTAGAGAAAAATGATGAACCCTAGGTATCAGATCCAAGGATCACTCAGGCCTTGGAGATCAAAACATGGAGATTAGGTATGTAAGGAGAGTTTATATTATTGAGTGTTATGATGCTCTTCTCCTTGCTTGTTTTGCAGGGTGAACACCGGGGCCAAGGCATGCAGACTTGGGGAAATGATGCAATGGCTAAGTGTTGACCCAATATGCACCCAACTTAGGAGGGTGAGTGGCAAAGGAGAATAGGTTGAGTCCAAGATTGGAGAATCCTTTAGGATCAGGGATTGAAAAATAATGAAGGCTTAGGCATTGAAGAGTTAAGAGTGACAGCTGAGAAGAAGATCATCCTCAAGCACTAAAACACCCTCAAGGCTAGGGATGAGGAGTGAAAAAAAGGATCCAATGTTAAAGAATGACAACGGAATGGGCTAAAGAGAAAAACAGAGAAATCCTCCTTAGGTGTAAAGTCCTCGATGACCCAAAAGACATTCTCCAATGTGCTTCGTACAACTCAAGATGCAATGGCAGGAAGGAGGAAAATCACCATCAAACAAGTTTAAAAGTTACAGCCTTGAAGTTTCAAATTGAGAACATGCCTCCTATATCAGTCCAAGAAATTGAAGCAGTGGTGACCAGACTCATCCAGTTTGCAGTTAGAAAAGGGAGCAATGGGAACGCATCTCTAGACAAGAATCTTCTAGAGGATGGGGGACATTAATTTTTCATTTATTACTCCACTCCTCTTTTTAGGGTTAGGGCTGAGGTGGCACAATTTGGGCCATCCATCTAATTGTAATATGAGCCATCCATTGGGCTTGGCCAACTATAAAAGGGGAATCTCCCCTCATTTGTACCTCATTAGATTAGATCAAAGATTAGAATAAAGAGACAACTAGGTGATAGCTTAGTAATAGCATAGTTTGATAATATAGCATAGATTGAAGAGGAAGGAAAACTTTCTCATTGAATGTTTTGTAAGAAGTTGTTGTGAGCACTCTCTCAATAAAAAGAGTTCATTGATGATGATTTCATCTTTTGTTGTGAGTAGCTAGCAATATTTCTTCGTCCTTTTGATTCAAGTAGAATCTTAAAGTAGAGTAAATTTTATTTCATGCAAGTAGATAGTAATAATGGAATGTGGTGTTTTATCTAAGCAAGCTTCGCTTATCCATACCACTAGCAGGCTCACTGATGGTGTGTTCGCCTTGTGTGGTCAACTGGAAATATTGTGGACCTAGCTTCAATCATAGTTTGAATGATGGTATGCATTGTTATGATGGTATCTTCATGTCAAGTGGTGGTTTGAATATCTTTAGTCACCTCCCTTGAAGATTGCACCAACTCCATGGAAGCTGTCTGACGCAAGGCAAAGCAAAGTCCAGTTGAAGTTTGTTGAAGTTGAGTTCTATATCACACACTTAGGATAGAATTTAGGCTTTCTAAACCCTGCACCCATTTTAATTCATTACTTTTGGGTTAGTTTAGGAAATAAGAGCTTTATAGACAAACATTTTGAGCATTCAAATTCCTTTATCCATTGTTGAACAATTTTGTAAGTCCCCTTGAAATACCAGTAAATCACATCGAGCCAACTAAGACTATCCACTACATGAAGGAACCTTGGAGTTGAATGCATGATCTTTCTAGCAATCTTAGCATGTAGGAGATTTTGTTCGAGAGAGAATAGGGTAGCTGTTGGTGACTTTATTCTTTGTTGGTGTGGTCATGAAAAACACATCAATAGGTATCATGGTGGTGGGAATAGGTGATGTAGGAATAGGTGGTGGAGTGTTCGGATTTGGAGGTGTATGAGGAACATTTGAAATTATAGGTGATGATGTTCTGGGAAGTTCATCAACTACATTCTCAGGTGGAGAAATAGTTATTTCTTCATCATGGTCTGGTTCTTGTAGATCATCCTCTTGTCCTTCTGACTTTGGTTCACGTTCAAAATCACCTTCAAACTCTTGTTCATCTTCAGAATCTTCTTTTTCATCAGAGTCTGCTTCTACAGAAACTTCTTCTTCAGTGGATTGATCATTGGAATTTCCTTCATCAAAATCTATCTCTTCGGAAACAACCCCTTTTCCTTTGGAGCAAGATGGTTCAAATTCCATATTTTCTCCTTTTGGGATGGCTTGTGTGTCCTTCTTGCTGACAGTGAGCTTGATCCTCGAGCCTCTTCACGAAGAGGTGGGAAGAGCTGCACATTTATCTTTCATGCAAAGTTCTTGTTGTTGACTAGCTTCTGCTTCAAATTCTTCTCCCTCAAAATCTATTCTGAAAGTTCTAATCTCAAAGCTGTGCTTGTGCAACCACTCTACAATGTTAGACAAAATTGGTGCCAATCTTTCCCTGATGGAACAACTTTCTTTTCTGGACCATTGAGTTGTAGGCAATGACCTCCTGGTTATTTCTTGTTCATCATAGACAATGTTTATGATGTCATGAGGATCTGTGAAATCCTTTGGTAGGTCAACAACACCAAGATCTTTGATTTGTTGTATAGTTAGCCTGCAATAATCGATCTCACAAATGACCTCCTCATCTCTGCAATCAACCCAGGTGTCATCAAAGTGGTACCTATGCTAATGACCCTTTTGCAACTTCTTCCTGACATTTTGGTAATCAAAATCAAACTTGTATCTATAGGTCCTGATTGTCATGACCTACATTTCTGCATAGATTGATTTGGCCTTTTGTATATTCGTGATAGTATACCTACCGATTGTCAATGGGAACTTGAATCCTAACTTATGAATCTTTCTCTATTCTTTGTGCACTAAAATCAACTGTTTGCACATCTCCATGAGAATGCACTTGTCCAAGGGGTATCTAGGAAAAATGTAAGGGAAACCAATGTAGCACCCTACTCTTAAATAAGTAAATTTTGGTAATCGTAGATATATGCATCCAACTTTACTTACCACTTTGTAGGCCTCATCAGATACCCTCTTCTTTTCGAGAGTTGGATCAAAGCTAAAAAGCAGATGTGCAAAGAAAGCATCAGTAACCCTCCTAAAATGATGAAAGCTTTCTTTCAGCTCCAGTTGATAGAAAAATTTGTACATAGGTACAATGTGCCTATTCACTCTTGTGGATAGACTTGGAAATTTCCTCATCATGGCTGCAACATATATCAAGTAAGAATTCATATAGAACATCAATGTGGATGACACACTGATCAGTTGTTCATGTATTTCATCGCTGATCTGTTTTCTCTAATAAATGTGAACTTTTTGTCTTCTTATGATTCTGATGTATTCATATATCCAGTCATGGAAATAAGATGATTCAAGAACCCCCTTTACTCTGCTCAAAAGTGTGATCATATCTCTGACATCTTCCTTGAATTCACTTCACGGAAGTCCCTTCAGCCATTTGGAAACAGTTTGCCAAGGTTTTTTCAACCATTGACTATTTATTAGGTTCTTACCCTTGTCAGGATTTGCATCATAGATCTCCTGCATTTTTTGTATTGAGATGTCAGTGTACTTCTCCATATGTGGAACTCTGGAAACAATATCAAAGAAGTTAGGGTCAAGTCTCAATATCTCATGCTCAGAAGAATCAATAACACTTCTGCTTTCCCTGATGTAATGGGATGCAATTTGAAGGAAAAATTATGTATTATGTGTAGAGGTAGGGAACATAGACACCAAATAAAAATTATTGTTCATTTTGGCTCTCAGAGAATCTTCAGGAGGCTTCTTCTTAGTTCTTTCCACAAAATCAACTAGGTCTTGATGACCGACCTCTATGTCTTTAATCTCATCCACCTTTGAGACCACTATTGTTGATGGATAAACACCTTGATATTTGTACTTCATTTTTTTTTAGCCCTTGAAGATAATGGAAGTTTCTAGGCAGACATCTAAGAGCAATTGAAATAATAAGCAATAACTTCAAGGATATTTTGATGATATTTGAAAAGAAACTACAAGATGTGGAATCAACAAACATTAGTCTGAAAACAACGTTGGGATGCATGAAGCGAGCAATGATGTCGAGCAAGCATGAAACGGGTGATGAAGCATGAAAAATGATGCACAGAGTGGAAAAAATGAGGTTTGGAGCAAAGTTGGGAAGATTTGGAAAGTTTTAAGGAGAAACAGGAAAAAGTGTAAGGGCACTGAAAATCAATGCCCTTGCACTTAGGGAAAATCTAGCTTGGTGCAATGGTGCTGATTTTCAGCACCCTTGCACCTAACAATGTTGGAAAATTTTCATGATGTCAGGGCGCTAAAAATCAGTGCCCCGACATTTTCTTCTGGATGCACAAGTTTGCAATGTGGATCAAAAAGCACGCCTTAACACTTACAAACTTCATGTCACTTGGAGATTATGTAGTGCTTGGGTTTGATGTAGAAGCCTAAAAAAAATGGCACTGGAGATTGAAATGTAATACTTATTTACAATAATGAGAACCCTATCCTCAAAAAGTGAGTTCATATTGACAAACCCACATATGAGAATGGTCATTGAAACTAGGGGAAAGAAATAAACTTTAGAGATCAAAAGAAGTGTATTCAAAACATGTTTTAGAAGAATGGCGAAACAAAAAAAGATCAAAGCAACCCAAATAAAAATCCATCCTAGGACTCACACATTTTTTGAAGAGCATGAAACACATTTTGAAGAACATGAAACTCAATGCGTGGGCAGGAGAAAGAAGAGATAAAAAGGAAAGAAGAAAAAAACATTTTGAGAAGAACATAGAAAACGTGACAACACAAAAACATGCATTCACAGATTAGGTAACAAGATAAAATGCATTCATGAGAATAAGAAACAAAGGGAGAAAAGAATAAAAACATACTGAAACAAACACAAAAAACCTAGCTCAAAAATTGGTTTCAATCTTCACCAAAACACATTTTTGAAGGTGAGAGATATTCGCCTAGCACGGAGGAATGAAAATTAAATGTTAAAAGTGAAGAAGAGGAAGAAAAATTCACTTTTAAGTGATTTATAAGTGTTAAAATGATAACTAAAGTCGCCCATATAATGAGGCATGGATTAAGGAACTTTCAGTGAAAAGTGCAAAATAGGAGAAAAACACGCCTTAGTAAAAAATGACTAAGTCAGGAAGAAAAGTGCAAGGGCCCGCTAAAAATCAATACCTTTGCACCAAAAAAAAATCACTTAAGTGTAGGGGCGCTGATTTTCAATGCCCTTGCACTTTTGACACTTAGTTATTTTTCCCAAAAGAAGTAGAGCGTTGTTTTTGAAGACAACTCCACTTTTCACAATTTACTAAATATCAACAGTGAGAGCTTGCAAAAGTACTCGTTTCGAAGGTCTTCACGAGGAAAACGTTGGGGGATGCTCAAACTGACTATTTGAGGCTTTGGAATACACTTCGAGGTGGATTGAAAATCACCTCATTTTGCATGCTTGAACTTCACAAACCTAGGAAACAAACAAGTTTCATAGGGGGGTTATTAATGGAACAAGCGCTGCTTGATTCTGTGATAACATGACTCATCGTTGAGAATGAATAAGGTTTTGTAGGAAAGGAGCACGTCTCATGAACAGTCCGACCCTGAAATTTCATCATATCAAAATTCTACTAATTTAGTTATTCTTAAATTTCAAAATATAATTTAATAAACAACATTAAATGAACTTGCTGAATTTTACTTGAGTGTCAATGCCCAATGTATCATTCAACAAATTATTTGTGAAAGCCATCACCTTTGCAGCTGATGTAGGCTATGTAGCTGCATCATGAGCACTCTGATAATTGTACCTACAAATTGCACCACAAGTTCCACAATGGTGGGGTGGAGCTCAGGGCCTACACGTCTCCTCCACATCAGGCTCTACTAGAGGCCTCACACACTGTAAAATGGTTTGGGTGAGTGAGTCAATTGACTCTAGCGTGTCCACCGCTACATTATCCTTAACAATGGAAGGAACCATGACATGATCCATCATGGGTCTGGCCAAGGGTCTCAGTGCCAACTATGGATTACGTCATGCAACAGGTCTATCATGTGTGGAGCCCTCACCTCTACCCTAAAAGTCTAAGATGTCAAAATAGTTTGGCATTTTATTGAGGAAAAACTCACAATAGAGTTTCCTCAAAAATTATTGTGGTACCTCATGGTTATTGCATGGAGGTTGGTCAAATACCATCCACCACTACTCCAAAAATTTATTTTTAATTAACTCATGGTGGCACCAATGGATGGGGAACCTCTTGTATGCATGAGACAAAGTTGCATTGGTTCTCGGGTCTGTAAATATGACACACAAGTCGGCTTTGCTAATTTTTTGTTTTTTGACATCTACATATGACAAACCACTAGCATAAAATTGTCTCATCTCATGCCTATTATTTGACCAAAAATTTATTTTTTGGCTCATTTCTCCTACATGAGTTACAATTGACTTCAATGATTCAACAATCCCTCTCCTATAAGGGTGGGTTTCGACATGCTTGGTTAATCTTCCAATTAATTGTTCAATGTCTCGTTTATTGTTTTCAATTTGATTTAGAATATTTTCTTGTGTTCTTTGAGGATGCCTGTGAATTGATGGAGGGGTTTCAGGTTGTTCTTGTATAGGAGGCTCTTTGTGAGGGGGTGATTGTGAATTCTCAATGTTTTGAGGAGGAGATTCATTCCCTGAGAATTAGAACAAAGTTTAATTATAAAAAACCTATTTCAATATGCATTCTAAATCAAATTCAAAATAAATAGAATAAAAATACATACCTCTTCACAATTTTTGACCTCTCTGACGTGGTGGCAGCATCCTAGTGAAAAATCGCAAGCTAAGGATGCAAATAATGATGATATTTCATGAGCGCGAGTTTTAGACCTCAAATCCTCCAAGCCAAGCCGTGGCTGAAGTGAAATGAGGGTTTGAAATGCATTTTTTGGTTTTCTTTTTCTTTTTCATTTGGCTCACGCCAAATGGCCAATATCAGCCTTTTTTGTGAATTTTTCCAATTTGGCACCAAAATTGTGTCACAGATTAGTGCAGTTACCCCTAAGCTAACTCTCTTCCCCCCCTAGAATTGGTCTAGATCATACTGCTATACTCCTTGGTTGGGAAGACACTATTGCTAAAGGGCCTTTCCCCTTCAAATATGAAATGAGGTGGTCTACATATATTGATTTCAAAGATCTTATTCAAAGGTGTTGGAATCGACCTTGCTTGAGGACACCTATGTTCTATTTTCCCCAAAAACTAAAATGGGTTAAGGAGAAGGTTAAGAGTTGGAAATAATCTCTTTTGGAATATTTTCCAAGAAAAGAAAACTATTATATCCATGCTACAAGTCATTCATAAAAATATGGAAGGAGATAAGGAAGTGGAGACCTCAATTAAAGAAAAAGGATTTAATAATGGAGTGGCTTAGGCTCTCAAAAAGAGAGGATTTTTTTTTGAAATAGAAATCAAGAGTTCAGTGGTTAAGAGAGGGCATCAAGAATACTAAATTCTTTCACCAATCTACTTTGAGACACAAAAAAGAAAATAGGATCAAGTCCCTAATGAGGGAAGATGGTACTATTCTAAATGAGGGAAAGGATATAAAAGAGACTACTATCTCTTTCTTTAAGGACTCCTTGGCAGGTCAAAATCCAAATGTTTCAAATTTAGAGGATCTCATTGAAACTATTCATAATGTCATTACTAACCAGGACCTTAAGAATTTGGTGAAGCCTATGTCATATCAAGAGCTCAAAGAAGCTATTTTTTCCTTTAGTGATTAAAAGGCCCTAGGCTCTGATGGTTTCCTCCTACTTTCTTTCAAGATTTTTGGGAGGTGATTTCTATTGACCTCCTTAATGCAGCTAGGGTCTTCTTTAGATCAAGAAAGTTGCAAAAAAAACTAAAATCTATGTACATTGTTTTAGCTCCAAAAAGTGGTGAATCCCTCACTATGATGGATTATAGACCCATTAGTCTATGTAACATAGCTTACAAAATATTATCTAAACTAATTGTCAATAGGCTGAAAGGGCTTCTACACAAAATGATCTCTCCCAATAAAAAAAGGATTTGTTTTAGGAAGAAAAAATCTTGATGCAACTTTAGTAACTCATGAGTATGAATTCTATGGAATACATCAAGAAACCCTCTATGACACTCAAATTAGACATACCCAAATCCTATGACAAAGTGTCTTGGAAATTATTGATGGTTTTCCTATAGAAGTATAGGTTTAAATGAAGGTTTCTGAATCTAATTAAAGATTGTGTCACTTCCCTATTTTTTATTTTTTATTTTGTTTTGGTCAATGGAGTTCCTCATGGTTCTTTTGCTAGTGGAAGAGGTCTTAGGTAGGGAGACCCTCTTTCTCACTATCTTTCATTATGGTAGCTAAAGTTTTTGGCAGGAATATCCAAAAAATACTCATGGGGATTCTTGAAGTCATTAAATTTGCTTCTCTCTCCCCTTGCTTCCCACCAACAATTTGTGGATGACACAATTCTATTTGGCATGACCTCAAGGGTGGAAGCTTCCCTTGGGAAAAACCTTGGATGCTTCTGCTCAGTCCTCAGGTCAACACATTAATTTGACAAAGAGAAAGCTTTATTTCTTTAATATAAATCAACTACTTAAAGAGAGAGTTACTAGGATTATGGGATTTCAATTTGCTCCCCTCCTTGCTTCATACCTTAGCTTGCCTTTAATTACCAAAAAGCCTCTAAATTCTTAGTGGAATGACATAATAGAAATAATTCAAAAGAAACTAGCTAGCTAGAAAGGTAAGTTGCTAGGCCAAGTTGGGAAGCTTCAACTTGTTAAAGCCTCCCTTCAAAATATTCTAATTTATTTCCTTTCCTTATTCAAGGTTCTTGCTTGTATAGCCTATAAAATTGAACTTCAGAGGAAGTTCCTATGGACAAGAATGAAAGAGAAGTCCAAAATTACCTTGGTCAACTAGGAGAAAGTTTACATGCCAAAAAATTTTGGGGGTCTTGGTATCAGGGGATTGAAAATTTTAATTAAATGTTGCTTGCCAAAATTGGTTAGTACCTTCCAACAAAAGAAAAAGGTTGGGAAACAATTTTGAAAGATAAATACCTTATTAATGAGAATCAAAATAATTTCATGTTCTCCAAACTGCCATGTGCTTCAATTATCTGGAATAACTTGCTGAAAATAAGATGCATCGTTAAGCAGGGGACTAGAAGAAGAGTGGGAAATGGTTTGAATACAAGGTTTTGGGAGGATATTTGGTCTAAGGGTCATGCTCTTCCTCAAATCAATTTAACTACATTAAATCAAGGCTAATACAGGGCTATGGTGACTCCCTCAATAACTATATTTATTGGAGTGGTGCTCCCCCAAAATGAAAAAATATTGAAGATCATTTTTTTGTGGCTAGATCCATGTGGGGTGATAGTCAACAAAATGAAAAAGGGATTTTGAAGGATTTGAGAAACCAAATTGGGGATTGCACTTTCTTCTCCCAAAACAAAAAAAACACTTGGATATGGAGCATAAATCCTTCTAGCATATTTTCAGCTAAATCTATTTACAATATGATGGAGCAATATGTCCTTCTCTACAATAACTTCGATTAGTAATAGGTTTGGATTCCTAAAAAAATCCCCAAAATCAACTACTTCTGGTGGGCTTCTATTCACATAAACATTCGCACTATTGACAAAATTAATAGGCATGGCTTTCAATATATTAACAGATATTCTCTATGGCTTGAAGATGCTGAAAGCATATACCACCTTCTCTTAAGTTGTTCCTTTACGATGGATGTCTAGAACAATGTCCTTAAGTCCTTGTTGTTTTCCCATATTTTCTATTAAGGACTTTGTTAATAGTTGGACCAATTACACATTCTATCACCCCATCATTGTTGATCTATAGGGACATATTCCCCCGATTGTCTCTTGGGGATTGTGGAAAGAAAGAAAGAACAAAATTTTTAGGGATTAGAGAAGAAACAACATGGAGAATTTTCTTTCCATAAAACAACAACTATAGGGAAACACAAATATGACTAGTTATGGTCTCTCAAAAACCTTTCCTTCTTATGGAGAAATTAGAATTAAAAACTTATGGGACATAATACATGATCTCTTTTGAATAAATTGGGCCAAAATTCTAAGTAGGAAAGCTACTGAGTGGATTCCCCCTAAGGGACACTAGTTTAAATCAAACTTTGATGGATGCTCTAAAGGAAACCTTGGTATGGCTTCTATAGTGGGAGTGATCAAAGACCATAAAGGTATCCTCATAGAAGGATACACCAAATATCTAGGGGATTGCTCCAGTGACACTACTGAAACTGCATCGTCTTGGTGGAGAATTAAGAGACAAAGAAAAATGACACAACAAGGTAATTATTGAAGGTGATTCTATGGTCATCATTAATATCTTAAAAGAAGTTTATGTTGAGCCTTGGTTGATTAGTGACATGATGGATGACTGCAAACATTCTCTTGCCACTTTTCTTCAATATAAGATTTTCAACACTTGTAGGGAAGGTAATATTGTAGCTGACGTGATGTCTAATGTTGGCATCTCCCCCCTAGATTATGTTTGCTGAGATTAGGTTTGCTGGGGATTTGAGAATATCCCTTTTAATATTAAGGAAATTATTTCAAACGAAAGGCTTGACCATAGGTGGTTGCCTAACATGTACAATAATATCCATAATGCTTCAACCTCCTAAGTTGATAAGTTTATCAACACTTCTCAACTTTCTAATTTTATTTAGCATTTTTCCCCTTTAGGTTTGTGGGGGGATTCATAATATGTATGATGTTGACAAGGATTATTTCTTGGCATATAGGAAAAGGATGGAGTTAGACTTTAACAATATGAAATTTAATCACGAGGAATTAATCCTATGCTATATGAAAGGCATTGTCATCATTATCTTTTTAGATTTGGAAATGATGTCTTTTCATGCTCCAAATCTTATTGAATTTTTGGAAAGTTGAGAAATTATGGAAATAAAGGATTTCTAGAGTGGCAACACAAGTTGGGAACCTCTCCCCTCCATTTCATCAAATTTTAATATGCATGAGCCACCCCCTAAGTATAGTATCTTCAACAGGTGGCTTGCTTCATAGGCTAGGGCCATAATTAATCGAATGATTAACACGAGCTACATTTCCTCCACTTTCATTGGCTTCTTATTCTTCAAGAATTACCTATGCATTTCAAACCCCATCTCCCCACCCTCTCTATTAAGCTTATTGCGAAGGTTTCTCTTCAGTCTCTTAGTACACACTCTTGCACTGGAATGGGTGGCCCAAGGAAAAGGTCCAAACCCCTTTCCTGCATCCCACTAAAACAAAATGTTGATTTGTGGAGAATTTTGAGGAGGCTAGCCTCACTCCTTTCTTCCAAGCCCTACAGAGGCATGATGATAACCTCACCTCCAAATTCTGCAACTCATGGAATGTTGGCAAGGTCATTATTGGTGTAATTCAATTCAAGGTTATAGCTAGTCTCATTGCAAATGCTATGGGCCTTCAATGTAAAGGTCTCAAGGTGTTAAAGATTAGGAATGAGAAATACCAAAAATTCAAAGATAAATTCTTTGAGAAGGGAGAAAAACCAATTCATCTTTTGAATGGCTATGACCGGGAGAAGCTATATCCCCCCTATAGCCTAGTAAGCATTCACTTAATATGTTATTTCACCCTTGAAGGAATATTGAAAAAGAAGAAGAAATGATCCCTGGCAAGGTATGAAAAATAAACCAAAGGAAAGGCCTAGCTGCCCCCTGAATGCTGAGCCTGCAGGTGATGGTGATAAAATAAGAAATATGATTGCTGCCCTAGAGGAAGGTGTTGGCAATGTAACTACTATCGTGGATGGGATCATGCAACATGCAATTTTTGGTACCGTGTCTGGTAAATTCAAGATAAAGAATATTAAAAGGGAAAATGAGAAAGAGCATGAGGAGACAACTCAGAAGGCACCACAATGTTAAGGAGAAGGATTTGAAGACTGCTCTGGACATACTAAAGACAAATTGAGATCTTAGTACTTCCTCTAAAAATTAACTGTTATAGGTTCTGTTTTGTTGTCTTTGTTGTTTTGGCGTCTTTCTGGCCTGCATGCCGTGTCCTTACTGCTACTTTTTGCTTTATAATTATATGAAGGCTATGTGCCTCTTCTGTCTGTTTAGTTAGGCTTGGTTGGCCTTTGTTCTTCTATTTGTTTCCTTTAAAGTCTTAGATTCAGGAACCCTTCCCCTGCTTTTACTAGATCATCCAATAATAATAAAAAGTTTTTCACACAAATATTTATTTCTTCGCTGTGAATTCTACAAGCTTCAGAAATGATAATCACTACATTCAGGATAGGATTTGTGCTTCATTAGTTATCATACTCTTTTCCCAAGATAAGTGTAGATAGATTAAACGGATACATAACAGAAGAGTTTCCACTCCAAATCTGCTCTGAACAAATGGCATTAACTTTTTCAGTGCCATGAGATCCATCCCAGAACACATATGTGCTTGTATCATTGCAAAACAAAATCGGTGGATCAGTCTTTCCACAACTTTCTTCTGTATTAAACAATCCCGATCCACAGCATGCCGAATTAGTAACGCTGAATCCTGCACCCGAATTTTGCACACATTCATTTCACTATTTCAGCCATGCAATCACCAAATCCAAAAGGGAACAGAAATTGATAAAAATAAGTCTTTTTTCAAAGAGAGCAGCTTACCATATGCTTCACCATTTTGAATCATATCCATTAAAAGATCATAAGCATTAAGTTTGATAATGGTTCCTTCATGGAGTATTTCATTGAGCTGAGTCACAAATGAGTTGAAAGCAGTGTTATATGCCTCAGCCACCTTGTTCAAGGACTCAATGCATTCCCCATGGTATGTCTGGATTCCAAGAAGTCTCGAGTTAGGAGTACATCCCACAGGTAGCATGTTCACTAGAAGGAATTTCCTTGCTCCGCGATTGTAAAGCCTCTGTCAAGTTACATATTATTAATGATTTAATAATTCTCCTGTTAAACATGGTGGTTGGATTTAAACAGTGTATTTGATAGTTCATCTGAAATCACACTCATTTTTCAATAATATCTATCTATTAGTACTTGTAATTAAATGTTCACATATTAGACTTACAGAAAACTAAATGTATGTTAATATGTTAGAGAGTACAGGCATGCAAATTCTACTTGCATTTGACTGGATTAAATAATTAATAATAAATGCTAAATAATGGAATAAAATAAACTTAGAAAAATACAGATTTTTTTCTTAAAGAAATTAAGTATTATCTGATTATGAAATATTTGCATACAGATTTAAAACATAAATCAATGCAAATGAAATTTGCATCAAATTGATAAAAAAACACTGCAAGTGGAAATATAATGTTCCCATCCAGTTATCAAATGACAAGTCAATATTTATCTGGCTTTTATGTGATAAGTGAGATTTTGAAGGCTTTTACCATTAATTGACAGTTAATTTACCATTAAATGACAGTTAAAACTTGTTTTTCCGATGACTCAACAGTAGTTTACAGACGCGAGACTTGTTTCAAACTGAAATCTCACACTATATGTAACCTATTGACTAATAATAATAAAAATTCTGTATATTGAGAGGATTTGAATCTTACTATTATGTATTCATCAAATTTGGTGAGTAGCAGAGTGACGAACTGTGCTGGAGTAGTTGTATTTCGGAGAGTAGTGTTGGTTTCGTAGGAGCTAATGTCGTTGGCTCCAACTATAATGGCAAATAAAGAGTTGCCTATGTTCACTTGTGCAGCTCTAGTTAGAGCATCAGAGTACTGTTCGAATAGAAATACTTGTTGATTCATACTGATAATATTCTGCAAGATTGTAGCAGATTAGTTACAAGGACATGCTGAAAAATTTCAAAGGGCAATTCTTAACCCATTTCATTAAAATAAAGCGTGCAAATGTAAATATAATCTAATGGTGGTTTATTTGGCCATGTATTCTCGCTGATGTAATTTATTTTTTCTTCTTTATCCAATAAAAAAAAAAAGTAAATATAAGATTGAAAGCAAATAATTATCAAGTTGTTTTCACCCTGAGATTAACAAAAACATACTGATTAACTGAAGTTTTAAGTAAACATAATACTTGTGAGAAGGGATGGTATCGGGAAGAGATGATATACATTGAAAAGTGGTGTTTTTTGAATAAGTATACAATAGGGGAGAGGGGTCCATAATGGAGCAGGGTCTAATAGTGGGGATAGAAGTAGTCCTCAGTGAGCCCCACAGTGGAGCACTTTAATATCGAATTGCAAAACACTTTTTATCCATAAAGTATGCAAAGTGACAAATCATGTGATGCCACATTAGCACACTAATAAAATATGACTTAGTGCACCACTATCGGTCTCACTCTTTTTGGCCTTTTTGGATACCTCAACAAAAAGTATGCTGATGTGGCATCATATTGATGATGTGGCCCTAAAACTAAATATAGAAGCACATGAGTTGCCAAATAAACTTTGTAGAAACATGGAGTTAGGATGCTCCACTATAGGCCCTCTCCCCTATTGCATGGAAAAATAGAATGTAAAACTGCAGCAAGGAAAATAAAATAAAATAAAACAACTTCTTTGCAGTAAGATTTAATTACAAATTATATAAGTAAGAGGTAATATTGAAATGTCTATTCAGTTTGGTGTATCTTTTGATTGTATTTATTATTTATTAAGAGGTAATATCAAAGTTGAAATTGTCTTAAATAAATCTATATTAAAAATGTTTAAAAATATATTTTTAAAATAGTTATTCAAAAGAAAAAATATAAAAAATAATAATATGAATTTATTTTACTTATTTAAGAGCTATTTTAAAATATAAAAAAACTCTTTAATTTTTTTTTTTGTATTTTTTAATATAATTTATCCACTTCTTATATGTATAAGGGTTTGTATATATATGTTATATATTGTGAAATACAATAATAGTATGAATTTTTAATGTTGGTGGAGTGTAATGATATCTTAACAATTTTTTTTATCTTTATCTTAAATTTGACAACCATTTACAAATTAAAATACAAAAAATAATAACAAACATAATATTTCCAAATAAGTAGCACATAAAAATTATTTCTCCATAAAAACATCCCTAATATCATATTTTATTTTTCCATATAACTATTCTAGTGACAACAAGAAGTGAGTGAGTGTGTTAACAAAAACTCTTATATTTTACCTATTTACACACCTGCAGGGGACTAGTCTCACCCTAGCTTGTCTTAGGCCACTGTAGGGACACCTTTGTTGTATTAAAAAAAAAAATTCAATAATTCTTCTTATAAACACAAATTTATTCAAAAATAAAAATATAAAATAAACAAATAAATAAAAGAATAAAAAAAATTAGTTGTTTATAATGATTTTACAAATAAATTTAAAAAGTAAATTAATTATAAAGTAAGTTAATATAACCTTCTATTTTTTTAATTTAATAATGTATTTTTGTTTTTGTAGTATTTTAAATTAATACATCTTTTATTCAATATAAACATACAATTTTTATTTTCTAATTAAAATTTTCAAAATTAAAGATAAATTATTTGAAAAGTGAATTTTAAAAAATAATATAATATATAAACTTTGGCACTATTGATACCAAGTAAATAATTTATTGAAAATATAGTTAAAATATATTTTAAATATAATTATCTTAAAATACTAAATAACATAAGTTATCTCCAAACATACCTTAAATAGGTGTATTTTAAATATCCATGCTAGTTATCAATTATAATAGATAATATATAAGTTTGTATATAAGATAAAAAAACATAAAAATTGACATATGAAATAATCTTATGTAATTGAAGAATGTCTCTTCATGTAATTAATTATTTTAATTATGAAAATATAAACTATTATTTATTATTTAAAATAATATTGATTTCCAAAAAATAAAATAAAATATTGAATTAATTTTTTTAATTAAAATTATATATATAATAAGAAAACAAGAAGTTATTAACTTCATGATCTAAATTTGATTTTTTTTATTAAAAATATTATTTAAAAACTATTTCAACAATAAATTTTCTATATATAGATAGTCTATTCTAATTAAATTAAAACGCTTTAAAATTTCTAATTCAACATACCTAATTTTTGATAAGTAGGAGTTATTTTCTACATGTCAAATTATGATATTGCTATTAGGATTCAACCATGTAGTTTTTTGAGTCAAACTCATTGACCCATGTTTCATGAGTAGTGGTTCACAACAACCCATCTATCATGATAATGAATTGTCCACTTTGCAGTCATTGCACCTAGGTGATTCTCACAAAGGTAAAGTATTGGACCTTCTGGAGAGGTCACCCTTCCTAGTATTACTCCAACTCAAGCATAATTTACCATAGAGTTTTTCCCAAGGTTAAGGCCACTTAGCTTGTAATCTTATTTGCAAACCCTTAACAAGTGTTGTGCCTTATGAACTATTCATTATAGAGCCCCTTTAGCTCATGAATTGATAAGTAAGAGGTATTTTCCATAGCTTGTCAAATTATGATATTGCTATCAAGATTCAACCATGTAGCTTTTCAAGTAAATTAATTAATCCATATTTCATGACTAGTGGTTTTGAAGAACCTAGCTCTCATGATAATAAATGGTCCACTCAACACTCATTACATCTAAATGATGCTCACATAGGTGAAGCATTGGGCCCTTCAGGGAGGACAACCTTCCCAGTACTACTCCAACTCAATGCACTTAATCATGGTGTTTTTGCTAAGGTTAGGCCCACTTAGCTTGGAAACCCATTTATAAAACCTTAAAAAAGTGTTGTACCTTATGAACCATTCATATAGATCCCCTTTAGCTCATCAAAATTGATAAGTATGAGGTATTTAACATAGTGTGTCAAATTATGATATTGTAATTAGGATTCAACTGTGTAGTTTTTCAAGTCAAACTCATTGATCTATATTTCATGAGTAGTGGTTCACAAGAACATCTCTCATGATAATGAATGGTTCATTTAGCACTCATTCCATCTAGATGATTCTCATAGAGGTGAAGCATTGGGCCTTCCTGAGAGGTCACCCATCCTAGTACTAGTCCAACTCAAATGTACTTAACCATGGAGTTTTCCCCAGGGTTAAGTTCACTTATCTTGCAACCCCAATTGAGAAATCTTTAACAAGTGTTGTACCTTATGAACCATTCATTGTAGAGACCCTATAGCTCATTAATTAATAATTAGGAGGTATTTTCCATAGTGTGTCAAATTATGATATTACTATCAAGATTCAACCATGTAGTTTTTCAAGTCAAACTCATTGACCCATGTTTCATGAGTAGTGGTTCACAAGAACCCATATCTCATGATAATGAATGGTCCAATTAGAACTCATTTCATCTAGGTGATGCTCATAGAGGTGAAGCATTGGGCCTTCTCAAGAGGTCACCCATCGTAGTAATACTCTAACTCAAGCATACTTAACCATGGAGTTTTCCCTGAGGTTAATCCCACTTAGCTTGCAATCCCATTTGGAAAACCTTCAACAAGTATTATAAATTATGAACCATTCATTAATATAGAGCCCCTCTAGCTCATCAATTGATAAGTAGGAAGTATTTTCAATAGTGTATCAAATTATGATATTGCTATTAGGATTCAACCATGTTATTTTTTGAATCAAATTAGTTGACCAATGTTTCAAGAGTAATGGTTCATTTCAAGAGTAATGGTTCACAAAAACCTATCTCTCATAATAATGTATGGTCTACTTAGCACTCATTGCATCGAGGTCATGTTCACAAAGGTGAAGCATTGGGCCTTCTTGTGAGGTCACCCATCCTAGTACTACTCCAACTCAAGTGTGCTTAACCATAGAGTTTTCCCCAAGGTTAAGCCCACTTAGCTTGCAACACCATTTGTAAAAGATTCAAAAAGTGTTATTCCTTATGAAATATTCATTATAGAGCCACTTTAGCTCATATTAATTGATAAGTAGAAAGTATTCTCCATAGTGTGTCAAATTATTATATTGAGCTATTAGAATTTAACTATGCATTTTTTTAAGTCAAACTCATTGAACCATTTTTCATGCATAGTGGTTCACAAGAACCCATATCTCATGATAATGAATGGTCCACTTAGCACTCATTGCATGGAGGTGATGCTCATAAAGTTGAATAATTGGGCCTTTTAAGGAGGTCACCCATCCCAATTTTACTCCAACTGAAGCACACTTAACCATAGATTATCCCTAAGGTTAAACCCACTTAGCTTGCAACCTCGTTTACAAAACCTTCACTAAGTGTTCTACCTTATGACATGGTTGAATCTTGATAAAAATATCATGCCTAACTTTTCTTTTCCCTCATACAAAATATTTCTATTTTAAAACTCTTTATTATTTTTCAAAATCATTTTAATTTAACTATAATTCTACCAAAATTATACTAAACAAAAAAGGTCACTGTGAACAAAACAATACAATCAATCAATGGATTTAGATTAAAGAAATATTTCATCATCTTGCAATTAAAATAAGTATTTTTTGAAAGAATTTTTTCCTTTAGTATGATCAATCTATTGATGTTAGGTGTAGAGTGATATATATATATATATATATATAATAAGTTATTTTTTTCTGAATGATATTTATTCTATAACACTAAATCATTATACATTTTCTTCCATTAATATATATATATATATATATATATATATATATATATATATATATATATATATATATATATATATATATATATATATATATTCTAGTAATGCACCAATATTTTAATATTTTTTTTATTATTTCAAGACCTAAATTATCATGTTATGTTGATTCCATTTGTTGGTCAAACCCAAGGTTTCAAACAAAAAAAGGGAGAACTAAAGTGGAACCCAAGGTTTCAAATGAAGGTACTTATTTTTTGAAGGTATCTAATGACCTTAATTTCAAGGTACCTTATAATTAAGGTCCCTTTCATGAATTAAAAAAATAGAGTATTAAAAACTTGAGAGACCTTAGGCGATTGTTGAGTCATATTCATTGAAATAAAGAAGCTTCAAACAAGGGTGTTTGCTAATTTTTTCCCCCAACCATGCAAATTTCTAATGCCTCACAAGTAGTACATATTATTGTTGGTTTATTTTGTAAGTTAATACAAATTTTGCATTTTGTATGGGGAGTATACTAATGCCCATGTTTGAGATTTAAGCATTTACATCCAAGGAGGCTATGTATTTTCTATCGACTTTGATATTGGAGTGTTTAACCTAATTGTAAATACATTTAATTAAATGTGATCCCATACTAATGTACCCTACATTTTCCCCTAACTCAAAAATAAAAAAATTCAATATTTTTAAATTTTTGTCAACTATAGGGAACAAATACTCAATAATTTAAGGATGATGTAAACTAACAAGTTGTAAATTTTCTTATTTAGATTCAAATTATAATTTCATATTTTTAAATGATTATTTTGATCAATTTTTTATTTTTATTTTTATTGAGTAGCACTATTTTATAATGAAATTATATCAACAACTCCAATTTTTTGTGCACGAATTGTTTTTTTTTTAATTATTTTTTTATTTGTAATTAAGGTTTGAATCACTACTACAAAATCTCAAACCTATATTATTCTATTATTCATTTCTCTTCCCATGCTTGTAAGAAATTAAATTTTTATTTTTCATTGAAATAAGGACATCTAAGTGGATTTTAGTAAATTATTTGATTTTTTTCTAAAAGTATTTGTTATTTTTTCTAATGTCATAAGTAGAGGTCATTATTTTTTCATAACGAACCTATGTTCATTATAATTTTTGAAAATTATAATATAAATAGAACATAATATATATTATATTTTTTGTAAAGCTAGTACTAAGGGCTACATACAAGTATAAATTGATATTTCCAGTTGACTTCACTTGATCTCCCAAAAGGTGAAGTAAAATTGGTTTTTTATCAATATTTTTATAGTTGTAGAGGAGACTCTAGTGAGGGTTTGGTTTAATGTTTTTTGGTTCTATCCAAGGGGGTTTGAGCTAACCCTTCAATTAGACAGTTTTAGATGGAACTCATTGATGATTAAATCACTAATTTTTCAAAAAAATATGTGTTTTTAGAAAAAAATCTAGATTTCCTATAAGTTGGGCACACTATTGCGAGATCAAGACTAAGTCGACTTCTACTTTGTTTATTAAAGATTGATTTATGGAAAATTATTTTAATTATAGTTGTAATTAGACTAGGATCTAGGATATTTTGGCTATATTATTTCATCAAGTCTATAATTGGTAAGGCAATTTAACCTTATGGGGTAGAAATTTGAATGCCATCTTGCATGGTATAGTGATAAAAAATTTAGCAATGTACCTTGTTCACTAATATTAACATAATATTAATTTACCTCATTGATTAGTTAATAATTTATTGACTAGTAACATGTTGGATAACATATATTATATTTATGAAAACTGTGTGTCTGGTTTGAGTTTTATCTAAAGGTTAAGGATGATATGGTGTTGTTGATTATGTCTTGTGTCATACTTCTCATCAATAAATTTTATAATGTTTCTTCCATATATTTAAGGGTGCTACCACAATAATGGGTTATACTTTTTGGGACATCCTGATTATTGTTGAAATCACATATTTTTAGAAGATATAATGATTTAAGCCTTGAAAGGTTACATTTAAAGGATTTTAATTGAAGAGAGTTCAAGATCAAATCCCCTTAGATCAAACCCCCTAGGATAGAACCTTGCTAGTTTTAAACCATACCTATAATGGAGTCTCCTCTACAAATATCAAAATGCTAATAAAAAACCACTTTTCTTTACCTTTTGGGGGATCAAATGAATTCATTTAGAATTTATGTTTTCTAGGTATGTAGTACTTATTATAAGCTTCCCAAAAAGTATAATTTTAAATATATCTAATTTGATTATTATATTTATTTATTTTATTTCTTGTGAATGTAGGTTTTTCACCAAAAACCAAACTCTTTGTTCTACACATGGGTAAGTGCACCAAGATGGTTCCCAAAAAGGGGGGTTAAGTGGCCACTTTTTTTTTGAAATCAGGAAATGCTGACCTTGGACATGAAATTGAGGATAGTTACACTCAAAATTTTGAGATGGAACAAAAACAATGATCAAAGTGCTCCGAGTCTACTTTCTAAACTACTAATTTATTTTAAAATGGTTGAGATTAGGGGTTCAAAAGAGGGATGTAAAGAAATTGGTGTTGTTTTTGTCAGAAAAAAACATAACATAGCAACTCTTGTACGACCCTGAGCATGGTGAACTTTTTGTAGTATTTTTAAAATCGCTACAGTCAGAAGTTAGCTAATAGCATCTAGTTGGTGCACAATTTTTCTGATAATTTTTTAATGAATATTTAATTTTTTACTAATTTTCTAAGTGGGCACTTCCTAGCAAGATTTTGGCCGTGCTCCCCCTACAAATTTTGAAAATAATTGATTTTTTTTCTTTTTTTTTAAAAATTTGTAGAATGGAGTCTAGTTTCTAAAAATGTAATTTATTTGAAATTTTGATGAATGGTTAGTTTATAACAAAAAAAACACTAAACACTACTTTTTGGCAAAAAATGGACATACAAACAAAAAAAATTATGGTTGAAAGGCTTAACATTGTCGAAAAGTGAAAAAAATTACATCATTGGATAGCTAAGAGAGAACCTAACATTACCCATGTTTTTTATTTTGTCAATATTGAACTAGATGTAATCTTGATGGTGAGCACGGACCCGATTATGTGAAAATTTGTAGAATTTGCAAAAACACATCTCTGACCTTGTTGGGAATGCCCTCCAAGCCTTTGGGTTGGTATTCCAAGGAAATTTTTTCTCTTTTTTCTTTGTTTTTAACGCAAAATAACACGTGTGTTATAATGTGATCGCATTATAACGCGAGCACGTTTTTAAAAAAAATTCAAAAGTAGCCAGAAAATTGGTACCCAACTTCATGCACCCGCCCACATGTGGAAAAGTAGTACATTACAAAAAATCCTAAAAAATATCTATACTCTTGGTATTGATTTCCTTGATCCAAAAAAAAAAGAATTTCAATACATACAAAAAAAAGTTATATGTTATATCTAGTAAACCTATGTCTAAATTGTAATTGGTTTAACTTCAAAACTTAATTATGAAAAAAATATTCAATGAAACACTATGAAACAAAATGAAGGAGCTAGACATTGTAGTTACAATTCAAAAAAAAAAAAATTCCTTAATAGAAAAAAGGTTATGTCTTATACAGTAAAAATCACTCTTTAAAATGGTGTTTACTATTAGAAACTAGTTATCGAGGGAGATGGAAAAAGAAATACAATTTGATTCCAAAATTTTAAAAAATATATATTTAGAATCTATAGAAAAAATTTCACACTTCACTAGTTTGTATCATCATTAAATTCCTCATGGTTTACTAGCTATAGGTGTCTAAAAGTGAAGATTTAGTTAAAGAGTTCAGTTCAATGTCAAGCATGGCCAAAATGTAACCCAGTATTGTGGGACCACCCTTAAAGGCATCTAATAATATAAACCATTGTGTAATTTTTTGTTAAGCTGAGATTTGTGGTGTTTCATACTTGTGGTTTGTTAATTTCTGATTATGAATTCTATATGAATAATATTTAAACTAGTATGAAGTATAGAATTGTTAAAATAGGACTATCATTTCATAAAATCATCCTAACAACCTCTTTGGCACTCCATTATGCCTAAAGGGTGTTGTTTGGTCTTGTTGATCTAGAAGGAGATAAAATCGTATGAACTACATCTAGTTATAAATTTTATATGTGGCAACTATGATTAGAATAATATAACTCCCTGTTTATATTTCCACAATGGTTTGAAGTAATAGAAATTCAATTTTCCATATATTTGAATAATTTCCTATATATTATATGGTAGATTCATTTTGAAGAAGATAATTATAAGGAATATAATAATAATGGTCTATTACTAAAGATTATTAGAATTAGTTATGTCGATCATTAAACCTTGTGCCTGTTTGAACAACCTTATGGGGAATTTAGCGAGTGGGGAATCGATTTGCACCTCACTGAATGACCTCTGAGATTTTTAAAGAAAGTCGAATCTTCTTTGTGTTTGAGGGAAAAGGGGGAGAAAGAAATGCAAATAAAAAATAAAGATGGTGATGCACCAAAGCTTTTACAACATTTTAAACCTTAACTAAGATAGATACAAAATGCCACAAAACCTTCATTGTTGGGAAGAGAATGAGAAGAAAAGGTTGGAGAAAGTACAATGTAGCCTTTCAAATCGCCCATGGGAAGCATCCATTAATGTCGAATCAGAGATAAGAAAACCCTAAAGATTAATAGGAATATATGCAATTTTTTTCAAAATCCTTCCTCCTTTACAACATAATATGGAAAATGGCATATCTTTTACAGAAAATGAAAGAGTATAATGGACATGATTCAATTTCTAAAAGATAGCATGGAACATAGAAGCTAACAACATGCAAAATAATTAACTAGAACATCAATGTAAAGCTTTAACATAATGCTTTCAATAAGAATGAAATATGAAAAAGAAACTTGACAAAGGGCATAAAATGTACAATCCCAAATATTTCTTCCCAATAGATCAAATTCTTATGATATATTAACTAAAAATAGAGATTGAATGCTAATCCAATGATAGTTTGAATTAGATATAACATGCCAAAGAGAATAAGTATTTTGTAAAAACCCTTCTATTTGCAAGAAAATAGAGCTCTCTAAAACAAAATCTATATTCTTCGAAAAGATCTTTTGAAAGAAAAAATAGAACTATTTTATTCACTATTGCCAAACCTTATTTATAGCTAGAAGAAGAGAACAATGCCACAAATAATCTAGAAGAAGAAATTGCTAGCTGCCTGAATTTGATAGCTTGCAATCAGATCTTAGATCTTGATTAGATCATAGCAATCTTCACTCACAAAGTCTTAATTGCTTCATTAATGGTTTCAGATATTTAGCAAAGATATATTGTTAGAAGCTAATCATATTTTAACACAACTTGGAAAAATATGATTGATCAACTATGGAGATTGATGACGCCAACTCAAAGGTTCCACCCTAAAAGTAAGACTTCCACCACACTTCCCAAAAAAATCTGCCCAAAAAGATCTTTCCATGGAAGATACAAACTGCTCGAAGAAAAATAGATTACATGTCAAGTAAGTGAGCGATTTCAGATTTTGTGAAAATGATTTTGAAGAAAATCCCTGCCAAGTTAACATGTCCTAGTTCAAAATTGAAAGGAAAATGATATTTATAAAGTTGTGTAGCCACCGTGCGGTGCATTGTGAGTCTTTATGCGAGAGAAATCTTCGTTGTTTGGGTGAAAATTCATCCCAAAGTGGAAAGGAAGCAAGGGTCGGAAACCAAAAAATGTTCAAAGGAAAAAATTGCTTCACAAGTTACATAAAATTGTATGATATAGTTTGATATCTCAACATGTTGACTCCTAGTTCCAAAGGAGGTCATAATATAATATGATTCTTTTACTTGAAATCTTGGAATCAAATTATAAGTAGGATATCACTTGGAGCCATGTTGGGGTTTTTACATATCATTGCATGGTGATGATAATTTGACTATTACTACCTTATACTCTAATATGATTGGATTTGTTTTATGCTAATAGTTTGTCAATATAAGAAACTATGGTTTAAAATAGGTTATTTAAGATAGGTGATGCTTTAATGCTCAAATTATTATAAATATGGCTAATTATTAGGACCATTAAATGTAGAGGAATTTTAGGAGCCTCATTCTTATTAATATTTCATCTTAGCACATTGAGCTAATTCAACAAGTAAAATAATATATAGTTGTGTTTGGTTTCATCTATATGATCTTCCTTTCCTAATCCAAATCTAAATTCAATAAGGGTCGTCTATATAAGTTTAAAAGACTTGCAAAGTGTCTAGTATTTGCATAGGTTATCTTAACTTGGGAAAGTGAAATCTCTCATCTTGATAGTTGAAATCCTAGGAGAACTATGTGTGACTTCAATCCCATTTAGAAATTTTCCTTGGGCAAAGGATGCCTTGGACTTGAGTTATTAGGGGAGGGTTTAGAGAATATATTTCAAGGCTTGATATTTTTATTAAACCTAATTATCACCCCCTCTTAAGTATGCTTAAGATTTAGGCTAAATTTTACATCAAATGGCTATGAACTTACCTTCTGAATGAATATGTTCCTAATACCCAGGTCTAAGCCAATAATAATCAATCCATCATCATCAATACTACTTACTTTGAGGTTTTTTGGTGTTTGGATTCCAAAAATCTACTCCAATCTTTGATGAATTTTTAGATTCATCATAATCATGGTATGTCTCTATGTGAATGTATCAAAATACCTTTGTATTTTTATAAACTAAAATTATTAAATCGTTTTGTGTTGTGCATTATGAGATTGTGTCTTGTCTTAGTGATATGTATATAAAAGAATAGGTTAGTCTCAAAACACTAAGGAGGTCTATTATTGTAAGAAATAAGGGCATGATAAACTTGACCATGAATGAACTAAGGAAACCTACTAACTTTGTATGTAATGATGATGCTAAATTAAGCCTTTATGAAATGATCATGTGAACAAATCTTATTTAATATGGACTCTAAATATGTACCTAGAACTATGTTGAGTTTAAAATGAGATTCGTATTGATCACCATCACCAAATATGGGAAATTGATGGTAAGTAGCACTAAATATGGCATGGTGTTTTACCTTTATATTTATTTAGTGGATAATTGTTTTTTAACATTTGTGATTGATAATATACTAAATTTTGTGTACTTAGAAGTAGAATATTATCTAATATTACTCCTATCGGTTTGAATTTTATCTAATAGATATTGTGTTTCTATGAGAAACGTGAATGTACACCTAGCCTTCAATATTAATTATGAGTTAATATATTTTTTTTGTCTTTGAATAGATGCAAACTCATGTTAAGTTCAATGTGATTCTTATGTGCTGGTAATTTTGACCTCAAATCTATACTTGACTATATGTATAGGTTTATGGATCACTATGTGTGGTCTGTAATAAATTCAACCTTACTAGTGTTTATGAATCCTTGAGATATTTTGGTTGTTACAAATGGATATAGAATGACCCACATGTTGAAACCAAGTTTTCTATAGGTGTGCACTATGCTTAATCGACTACTATTGGTAATGTGTACAATATGAATTCCTTGAGCTAACCATCATATCCTAAGGATTAGCCAAATTTTACTAGTAGCATGGAGGTGAAGGATGCTAGAAGATATACATGCTATAATACATATGTAGTTTGGCTAGTTATCACCAATATAGTGTAGGTGATAGATCTGTTAGGTCTTAACTACTATGTCTTAGGGATTAGCTAGATATTATTAGTATCATAGAGCTAACATATATGCTATGAAATATCCATGATATGATAGGGTTTAGTCAGCCTTCACTAGTACCATAGAGCTGATAGATGCTAGGATCTACCCTATACCAAGCTAGACCAACTTTTTCTAATGGCATGAAGGTGATAGATTTTGGAATCCACTAGATTGAATTATTTAGTAGGTTGTCAACATCTTATTAATAGATTCATGGGATGTAGTTTGCTACAAGTAAACCTTAGTAGATAATGATCACAAGTAATATGGATGCTTGATTGAAATCCTAGCTTGCATCGAACCAAGAAGAATGATGGGAGGGATGCATAAACATTTACTTTTTTGGATGAGATGTAATTAAAGGGTGAGTGTTAGTGAATTGGGTAATAAGAGGATACATGTATTAGGTCACATCCAGTTCCTATTATTAGTTGGTCACTATGGATATGTGATTCAATTACCATATGGATATGTGTGTTAATGGCCTCATGTGTTATATATTGTCACACAAGTATTCTTTTATCGATGATGCCAACAAACTATATGATATTGTTTTCTTGTTATAACAATTGATAGTTAACAAAGAAAACATATGGGATGGTCCATGATATAGTATGGGATGTACTTAAATACTTATGGATAAGTTGACTAGGTAAAGATGAAGATGTTTGTAGAAAGGTTGCAACCACTTCCTTTTTTCTAGCTAACCTCTGTGCATACATGTGATGCTAGTCAAAATGCATATAAGTGATGCATACACAAGTTAATCACATTTTATGTATGTGGCATATGTGTGAACTAATAAAACTATATATATGTGATGCATGTGTGAGCTTGCCATTGTGTGTACCTATGACATATCTATGAGCTAGTCACATTGTGTATATGTGACATATGCATGAGCTAATCACTTTGTACCTATTAGATGTGTATGAGCTAGTCACATAGTGTATATATGATGTATGTTTGAGTCAATCACTATGTGAAAATTTGATGTTTGTATGACTTGGACCCTATGTGGTTTTGTGTGTGATCATATATTGATTTTGGGATTCAACTAACATTTAACTAGAAGACATTTGCTATCATACTATTGTAAATAGATTGAGTTGGAAGCATAAATTCAATTAATGAATGTGATTAAATATGAGATCTAAGATCTCTTATTAGAGGAGAGGATGAAATCTCTATATTATTGACATGTGACTACAAAGCCTACGATTCCTAAAAGGGATACGCAGGAAAGACCATTATAAATAAACCCTTGACTTCTCCATATGGGTCTATAGAAGACCTTATATTGAGAGTTTACCATATTTACTGTGAGTATATAAGAGTGCAGCTTTGAATTATTACCTTGTATCTGATTGATACGGTTGTGAAGGTAGCCTTTCTAAATTGGATAGAAGTTGCTTAGTTTATTTATTATTTAAGACATAATTTAAAAAAACCTGAAGATAATTATACAAATAAACAACTATAAAAGGAACAACCAAAACATAACATGGGTTCTAAAAAAATATAAAATCAGCAAACAGTTTCTAAATGATTCTTGTAGCTCGAATCACAGACTTTTAATCAATAACTCAGCTAAGCTACAACAGAACTTAGACTGTACAGGGTCTAAATGAAAATATTTCTATTTGTACACACTTTCAAGTATTTTTTAGGCTGAAAAATCAGTTCAGTAATTAATGGAAGTTTCTTTGAAACAAAGAGAAGAGTATAGACCTCTGTGGCCCCTGTTGAGTCGAGCAGACCGCTAGCTCCTGATGCGAAATTTATCCCAGCAGTAAAATTCGCCCCTGGTTGGAGATAAGGAGGGGGAAATGGGAGTCCCAAGTAAGTAGCTACAATCACAATCAATTTATTCGATGAAAAACTGTATTAGTATATAAAAAGATTGAATAAGACCATATATATATGTAACAAGAAATTATACCAACGAAGTCGAAAGCAGTGCGGCCATTAGTAAAACGACCGGTTGGGTAGGGGAAAAAGGAAATTCCATACGGTGGGAAGTTTGCAAGCGATGTAGAGTTTGGAATATAATTATTATTGCCTGCATCTATTAACGAGTCTCCAAACACATATATAGCTGGCGCAGAAGGCTTTTCATCAGCTGCTGCAAAACAAATGATGAGCCACAGCCCAGCTAAGATATTCAGCACTGAGCTCTCCATTCTTATCTTGACAACCGATTATACCAACCACGCTTGCCTACCGCAAGGAAACAAATATACAAAATATGAAACGTGTTCTCTTTAGAAATGATATTACCTAATATCATGGTGCAAAAGGGGCAGTCCTTAGAAAAATACTATTAAATCAAACTCACTGCTCAGTTTCAACTTTCTAATGATCCAGTGCGCACCTGGGAATATCTAAATCCGAAGGGAGTCTTAAAAAGGTGAAACAATTCAGATTGAAGTGCGGTGACGTAGCGTGTGGAGAAGAACAAAAAGAAACTTGTTTAACAGGTCGAAGGTACCCCATGATTCCCAGGAGGGAACACTGTGCATGGGGTGACATAAGTAATTGCACCTGCACATTACCAAATCATAACAAAACATACGCAATGCATGAGCCATGGGCTGCGGGAAATGAGACTTGTTTAACTCTCAGAAATCAGACCTACTTTTTAACAAATTAACCTAACTATTTCTAATGGCACGACAGTGCTAACCTACCAAACACGAGGCATAAATCCCAACCCACATTCATGGCATGACCCAAAGAACCTTAACAACGTTTACTCCAAGGCAATGACTCACTAATAGCTACCTATGTCTTTTGGTTTTAAGAGGGGACGTGGAGTAGGTTCGGATCCATAAGTCATATCTTTTGCATGACATATTATAAGTTTTCAAAGGCTTATCAAAAAAATATTAAAGCACAAACTCTTTTGTATTGGAGGAATCTATAGATGGGTATTTAATAAATAATTTGAATGTGATTAATCTAAATATTAGATTCTAAGTTCGACTGATAGATAATTTCAAAGAATATTTTATCAATTATTGAATTAGTTTTTTAATATATATTAATTATATAGTTTCAAGAAAGCAATTGAGTTTATTATGAAAATCAAGTTATAGCTAAATCCAACACACTTTACTTGACTAGCGTGCAATATCATGTTCTAGTTTATGGTCAAAATAGGACATTAATATTAGTATTTTTAATCAAATTTTCACTTTGTATGACCCATAGCAATTAAACTATTTTTTTTTTCAGTCTTATTTTACCTAAAGGCGGAGAAAGGGAAAATGCAAGTGGGTGTGATGATGCATCCTTGTTCACACATAAATGGAGATTGGTTATTCTAGTTGGTTTTAGGTAACTACTCTTGAGATGCCTTAGTGGAAAGGCCAGACATGGGTCACTCTCCTCTAGGTTTACTAAATGAAAGAGAGATGAATTCACCACTATAATGAAATAAAGGTCCCAACTATCAACCTTAACTAAACTCAATCATGTAGGTTCATGTTGGGTTTTCTATTCTATTTTATGTTACTTGCTTACTAATATCACAATGACCAATTTCAATAAGTATACCTATGTTTATGAGCTATCCTACTCGAGGTTCAAACCAAACTTATATTGTGTCAAAACCTCTATCTAAGTAAGTTTTGTCTACAATTTAGTTCGACCATCTAAACTAGCACAAGTTATAGTCAAAGAGTACAATTGAAGTTTTAACATAGTCCATCTAATTAGAATAACAACTTTCTTAAGGGTAATTGTCTCAGATTAACCAACTAAAACCTACTATAACAATTGTTAATTCTAAAGAAACAAGTCTCCTCCAATTATTGTTTACTCTCCTAGTCAATCAAGGATTTTAGAACTATGAATTCAACAAATATAATTAATCAAGTTAAGATCCCAACTCCCAAGTTTGAGATGCAACAAAACATGCATATTGTACATTAAATATATAAATATTAACTTCATAATGATTTATATCTCTTAATTTTAAATCAATAATTATTTGATTTATATAAAATTATAACAAAAAAATCATAATAACTCAAGTTGCATACAACCATGGGTCTCTTTTCTTCTACTTATCTAGATTTATTTATAATTGATAATTTACCTATTTGTTTTGAAACAACAATAAAATCACATAATTGTTCATGTTATATATATGATAAAACCTTAAGATTTTATTTTTAAATCAATGATAAAAAACCTCATAACTATTTATGAGATATAATTATATTTATTTAAATAAATTCCCTATTGCCATTGTTATTTATTTATTATTTTATTCTTTTCATAATAGTAAAATAAACATAAGGATGTATTATATATAATTACTTATATATAATAAATCTCATCTATTTATTATTTTTCAACTATTATATTGAAATAAGGCATAATACTAAGAGTGTGGTGTCATGGAGGGGGGCTTCCTAAAAAAATTCAATGGGTACAAATTTTTTATGATTATTTTAAAGTGAGTGGTCTCATGAATTTTATTATTTTTCATATTCAAATCAAGTGAGTAAATAAATATAAAATAAAATAAAATAAACTGGTGGGAATTTAGAAACTTCATATGATTGACAAATGGGAGAAAAAAGTCTAAGCTAGTGGGGAAATTTTCAACCTCATTTGCACCTGCTTAAAGTTTTGAACTAAAAATTAGGGGCTGCTATTGTTGAGGAAAATATTCTAATTGATCCTTAGCATATTTATTTTTTCTTCATGAGATCACCTACTCCTTTAAAATAGATCATGAAACCCCTCTCATGAGACCGCACCCTAAAATTTCTCTATTTCTTAAACTCTCTTAAAATATAAGCGAACATTCCAAGAGTAACTTAGGCAATGGTATGAATGAAAAAAATACATTAATCATAATCTGACCTAATTAGGGCAACACTACAAACCCTAGCTCATTTATGTTTGTTTATTTCCTATTTTTTTCTTTACCTTCACAAGTAGGGCTAAGAGAACAACCCAAACAACAATAAGGTAGGCTTATGCATTGATAAATGGTGCTAGAGGGAGAGAGGGCACCCAAATTACATTTTGAAGTTTAATTTCCATTTTCCTTTACCTAGACACTTAGTCCTATCATAATGTGATGCAATTTTTGTTACATTTGCTACAAAATAGGGCAATCTGAAAGTGGTGATAATCAAGGAGGGAGGGTGGGGGAAAAATACATGCACATCATCTTGAACCTATAACATTGCATGCTTCGTATTTAAATTTTTATCCAATGATTACGTGAAAATAAATTCCAAACATACTGTAGTTTATAGGAAGTTACCCAATTTTTGCACTTTTAAAAAATATATCTTACAATTAATATCCATTGCTATGACGAGTTGAAATTATTGTGCCACAAAAACATGGGGTATTGTGGACACTTAAAAAATTCCTAAATGATATCATGCACTCGAATCGGGCATACTAACATCATTTCCTCCTAAAACTCATCCTCTTTTCACTTAATTGATTAAATTAGCCTAGCTATTTAATTAAATGTATCATTTGCATCTGTTAACCTAGTTAAACTAATCAGGTTAATTTATCCCCTTTCATGCTAACATTTTGTCTTATTAAATTGAATAAATCTAATTATTTAATTTAAATCCCTAAGTCTTCTTATTTAATTACATAACCCTAAGTTATTTAATTAAATATCATTTCACTTCTCCCCTTTTCACTAAATCCTATATTTAATAAAAATCACGAACTTTCCCTAATTGCATAATTAATACTTTGTTTAATTATCAATCACTAATTAATCTAATCCCCCCACTTGCAAGGGAATATTCCTCCCCCTTTTGTACATTAAAACTTTCTCTTAAATTTTCTAAATATCTAATTTCTCCTCACCCATGAGAATATTCTAAAGAATATTCTCTCCTTACTTATTTGAAAAAAGGGAATATTCTTCTTCCTAACAAACTTACAAGACTTCTTGTGCAAGTTTTGAGTGTGTTTTTTTGGAAGAATATAGACCCTTGATTATTTCCTTGATCCATGTGATCATTGATTATCATCCGTTGATGAGAATCCATGATCCATATTTCATCTTTCCTCCATCCTTGACCATTGATTAAATCTTTTGATCTCAACCCTTCATTTCTCATTTGTCCTTCTATAAATAGGCCACTATTTGGAGACAAATGGGTCCATCTTTTAACCAAAAACTTACACTGTTAAAATCACTTACATTTGCACTCACATTTAACATCATTTTAGATTAATTTACTTGCATATTAGCTTAGCTTTTGTTAATGGCTTCCATGATAACATAGATGCATACATTTAGTATATCTTATAATTTAGGTTTCAATATTTTTAGCTTAAAATCCATTTAGACTAGCTTTGCATACATCCATATCAATCATCTAAGTCTACATCATGTTAAAATAGCTTGCATCATGTTAATGTAGCATTTAAATTATGCTTCATCACATATCTTTCATCAGTTTTGTCGATTATATTTGATAGAATCGATCGAAACAAGCTCATTTATTCGTGGGATTGGGAAAGGGTCATCATTCCACATCAACACGACACCACTCCCCCAATAGGATAAGTTTCAATGGATTAGAATAGGTGTTTCTAAAGCTTTCATAGTTTAATATGTTAATTTTGATGGATTCCTAGTTTAGTTTTTATTGATTAATCTTATTGGAATAATATTTAGTGGCATAATTACACTTTAAATCCTAATGGATCAAGTCTAGTTGGCCCATACTAATCCATTGGTCACATTTTGGAACTAGAAGGAGGGCGTGAACTAACCAATCTGACAAATTTCTTGTTAAAACTCCATTTTCCTTGTGTTTTCAGGTACAACGACGCTATTAATTATCAATTGATGCATTTGATGACACATCGCTCTACAACGACACACTCGTGATTTCAATTTATCAACACATAATTAAAATAGCGACGCATAATTAATTTCATCACCACATTTTAATATAGCGATGCTAATTTATTTTTTTAATGCAGAATGAATTTCTCTTTAGCGACACAATTGATATGTCGATGCAATTGATCTCCTTGTTTACTACAAAGGGCTACTATCAATTTTTAATACAATGATGCTATTGAGGAATTTTAGCGATGCAATTGATTTCAACATCATGAATTAGTGGTAAACAGAACAAAACTTGATTTTTTGACATATATTTGAATTTTTTGGCTTTATCTAATCACTAAAATGTCTTTGACTTCTTATTCTAGTTTTTAGACTAACTAGTTTTGTAGGTTTGGATGATAACACTTGGACTTAAGGAGAATTTTATCATTAATTGTATAATTGTAACAAGTGTTTCGAAACTTATGGGGCAATTATAACCCATTTATGATGCTTTTATTTCATATTTTAGGACCAAACTATATTTATTTTGGGCTTTAAAATGAATGTTCAAATTGGTTAAAACTGAACCTTCACATCATTATGTTTGTTGGATTAAAATTGAACAACACAACTTCCATACTTCGTTTGGTGCTTAAAATGGACATGCGCTTGATTTTTCTATGTATTCTTGTTGTGCATATCCAATCCCCTTGTGCTTCTACAATCTTGGGTGAAGAGAAACACACAATTCTACTTTTCTGCTTGGAAGCGCTTATCCTCTACTCTCGCTCCTATTGGCAATCTTGGGTGATGAAAATATTTTTACATTTCAAACATGTGTCACCTTTAGAAAGGGCCTACCTCTCAACTTGAGAGAGGGAACAACCCAAAGCAGTGCTTTCATTTCAGCCCACTATATAAATAATTTGGTTGTGATGAAAGTCATGTAACAAGATGGTTGTGGTTGGCCCATATCGATGAATGTATCCCTTAGATATTTCTAAGGGATGGGATGCCTCTTAATTGAGTAGAATCACCATGTGTATGGCACCAGTTTATCCCAAATGTGGTAATTAAAATATTTGTTTGTAGTGGCTAACTAAGTTCAATTCCAAAACATATTTCAAGGTAGTGCATGGGAGTAGCACTGTGCCCAAAAGTTAGTTACCATGTACAATTTTTGATTGAGGCAATAAAACAAATGGGGAAGGGACTCCTTTGCTTGGCATGTCAAGAAATTACATTTCCTTGACATAACCTATTTTTTCACTACATCTTCATGGATTAATCATCTCCTTTGATGATGGTAAGCCTACTAAGAAATTCATACTTGATCTATCTAGGATTGCAAATGTTTGAGAGTCAATTTAACACTTTCTTGGTTCCAAAACATTTGCAAACAAACATCAACAAATTCTTTTCAAAATTTCAAACCCTTGGTCTAAGTATGGATACCCATTGAAAAAACCTTGATATTGATACTTGTCCTAAGAATTTATTCTGAGAGACTTTGAAATATTTTGGTTTACATCTCAATCCATACTTCCTAAAGTTAACCAAGTAACTTTTCCCTTAACTTCATCCTTTTTCACAAAATAGACTTTGTGGAATTGATGATGTCTTTGACATATACATTTAGTTTGAACTTAAGAAAGACAAGTGTTTTTGGTAAAAAAAACTCATTTAATCAAGATAAATTGAAAAATTGAACCTCACATGACCATTTGGCATCCAATCTCTCTAGTTGAACAAACCAACCTTACACTCACTATCATTCAACCAAACTTTGAACTCATTGAAGGAGAAAAAAATGATATAATTAGTAGTTTGAGAAGCTCCACTTTTGAAACAAAGGAAACACCAACCTAGTGGAGAAACACAACATACATCATAGATGAAGAAGCGGAATAAGTTGATATTGTGGCTAGAAGGCCCATATTACCACCCCCACGTGGCAATACATATCCTCTTTTTCATGATCTTAAACTTCTCTAAATGATCTCACACAAAATCAAAATCCCCAAGAGGTCTACATTCTGTCACTTCAAACTTAGATGCCATAGTAAAAAAGCTATCAAAAAACACCTTGAGGCACTCTACCAAAATAAGACTAGATTGGCAAGGAACTTTTATAGACATATTTAAATGAATAATCTAAACATGATGCCCTATTTAAAAGTCAAAAATTCTTCTTTTCCATGATCTTGAACTTCTCTAAATGATCTCATGCAAAATCAAAATCCCCAAGAGAAGGTCTACATGCCTCTATTTCAAACTTAGACATTATAGTTCAAAGTATATTAGAAGATGTATCCTAAGAAAATACCACAAACAAGATAAACCACTAAGGAGATGTGTTCTACACTATTTCATAAATGAACCAAATCTGTACATTTCACAAGAACTTCTCCTTGATCATTAAATATTTAGGGTTTAAACACTTTAGAGGTCTATCATGTTTCTCACCACCTTGGTCTTTGAAAACAAAGGTTCACTCTAAGTCAATATTGGGTCAAACACCTTCATCCACCCCTTATCAAAATCCAAATTTCACTTCACCAAACTTTGCAAAATTTTCAAACACACCAACACTTTTGGACTTAGACATCTATCAACCCAAATCCTAACTTAGCTACTTTGTATGTGAAATGAATCCTTTTCCATGTATTTTGCTAAGATAGTTATCATCTTTGAACTTGTTTACCTTGAAGGTCACAAGTCTACCCTAAAGATTCATAAGTTCATAAAAATCCTTTATCCAAACTTCAAAACATCAAACTTAAGTCAAAAGTGTTGTCCCAAAACGTTTGTAAAGATCACTCCGCATATCATTTGTCTTTTCACATACCACTACCATCATTACTCCTAAGAGACTTAAAGCATCCCTTCTACCTATATTTTAGTCAACTAAAGAGTTTAAAAATTATAAATCTCAACACAACTCTCCCATAGGTGACCCAAAATTTATGTTAAAAACAAGATCACAACACAAGAGAATCATGGAGAAAACCAAAGTCACATTCACCTCAAGTGATCCTAATCCTCAAGAATTTGATCCAAGAAGTCATGTTACCCCATCACAAAAACCCTCATCTCCATCAAGGCCATTTGAGATAGAAGACATCA
>VDFB02019556.1:0-12018 GCA_007258455.2 Sequoia sempervirens
GTAGAATTTAACAAAAATCAAGACATAACAAGAGCACATTATACCGCACTCGTGTTATGTCTTTCTAGACATGTTCCCCACAAACACAAAAAACCATTTCAAAACTAAGATATAATGTGTGCGCGTTATAGCACATGCATGTTATATCTTGATTTGGGAATCCCCAAGCCTTTGGATTGGTATGTTACTTGGAATACCAACCCAAAGGCTTGGAGGGTATTCCCAACAACTAGAGATGTGTTTTTGCAAAGTCTACAATATTTCACATAATCAGGTTTGTGCTCACCATCAAGATTGCACATGGTTCAATATCGAACAAATCGAACATCTGGGTAATGTTAGGTTCTCTCTTAGCTATCCAACGATGTAATTTTTTTCACTTTCTGACAATGTTAAACCTTCATCCATAATTTCTTTTGTTTGTGTCTCTTTTTTAGAAAATGTGCTTAGATAGAATTGCAAACCCCGGAGAACACACACAATGCAAAAAAAAAAAATTTAAAACAATAAAATTAAACATGCAATAACATTAAACCATAACCACATAGCATATTACATAACCTTAACACACTTAGTTCTCTGGGGCACGCGAGGTTACATTGCAACAACTAAATGGAAATAAAGATAAGGATTACAACATAACCATTTATATTATAATAACCATGAATAAGGATACATCCAACCAACCATGATCGCGAGAATAAACATCACATAATTACATCCACGATAAATCTCTTGATAGAGTTACAAAAGAACCTAACTATTACATCATTGATATAATATTACATTACAATTCTCTTTGATACATGAATTACATTGAATTTCCCAACATGGGGATTGATACAAGTATAATGAAACATGAAGTACAACTTATCACTGGTACACCTCCACTGCGGAAAGCTGAGAAGACAAGATGATGATGGGGAACCCAACGGGTGCGGAGCACGTTCCACCCAACCATGTGAATTACAAGTAACTCACCCCCCATGCGCAGAGGTGATCAGGAAGTGAACCCGACCATGAATGTCAAACCGACTCAACAACAACATGATACAAAACAAGTACATCACAAGCATACAATGAACCACCACCAATGTTCACAAAACATAACAAGTTAAACTAAGAACTCATCACAATAACATGAAATACCACCAATTTACAATCATGGAATAAACTCACAAGAATCAAAAGCATCATAAAGAAACAATATCCAGAAGAACCGAACCAACACCCAAAATACATTTCCAAATAAATCAGAACCAATGAAAGGAACACGATTCCATAATAACACTAAATCAACCATTCAATACACCATTCCATAAGCAACAAGAAACAAGTCAGACGGGTGTCAAGTAGGGAGGGTCATCACATAACTCTCATGGGATCCCCTGGCTCTTCCTCCAACTGAGGCACCGACACCCACCAATGGATTCCCTAGCCCTAAAATCAGAACAACATAAAAATAATGATATCCAGAGGCAACAAGAAACAAAAACAACAAGGATGTCTAGTGGAGAGTGTCATCGCATGGTTTCACATGGATTCTCCAGACAACCTATCACAAGGTGCCGCCTCCATCTCTACATGGATTCTTTAGACAACCAAGTTAAGGTGCCGCTTCCATCTATGGTTCTCCTGACAGCCTATCTCAAGGCGCCACTCCATAGGGTTACTCATGCGGAGTCGTTAACCTTTCATGATGACAAGGCAACAACCTTGCCAACCACGGCCTTCTCGGTCCCCTTTAGTCTGTGCTAGCACTAACAGGTGGATGAGGCTTCATCATTATCTTGTTAATGTTTTACTACCCATCCCCCTAAATTCTATTTTTAGGTTATCACTTGTTTAACTACTCTTACATGGGTTCCCCTGGCACTTCCTCTTACCCGAGGCGCCGGCGCCCACGAAGAGCCACTCTCCCTATGACCCCTAACATACCATAAATTAAAACTAGGCAAGGGTTGAACCAACACATATAAATCTTAAAACCAAAATTGGATACACGAGGCATTAACCATCTCGCAACTGCACATAATCAAAAGACTTGCAAACCCGTCCAACCCTTCCTAACATAACACCAATAATGCTCAAAAGCATAAACAAAGATAAATAGCACTTTAATCACAAGCCTCTGGAACAAGATTTTCACAGACCAATACAGTTCCCACATCGACAACACTGAACAAAGGAAATCACAACATAAAGAAAGAAAATCTCAGATAACATTTACCAGGGTGTACCATTACGTTTGACTTCGATCCTAATTGAGTAACTAAAATGATTGTCTCAATAAAGTCCACAATTACAACTAAAAGCTAAAACTTTTCTAACATTGTTGTTTAATTAGAACAATAATTTAAACGGTGCCCAATTTAACAATACATAAAAATTACTTATAAAAAAAAAGCAAAATTAACATTTGATACTATTCAAAACTACTTTCTTAAAATGTACTAAATTACACTAAAATTAAATAATTAAAATTTCATTGAATGAATAATATTCAATTATTATAATTTTATTTTATTTATTTTTAAATAAAACACATTATTAAAAAAAAACAAATTTAAAATTAAAATACATATTGAAATATATATATATATATATTTCAATATATATATAAAACAAATAAAAAAAACAAAACTAAAAAAAATAACAAATGAAAACCCAAAGGGTCGTATATAACTAGACTATGACAGTCACCAATGGCTAACATGCGCAGCAATCATAAAGACTCTTTGTGGCGATGTCTGCGAGGAGCCGAGGCGAAGTGCGACTTGACCATGCCAGGCCCTCCCATTGCATAAATAAATTTTTGCATTTTAAAAAATAACTTTGGATTCAAATTTGGTATAACCCAAACAAAGACATGGTATAAATAAATAATTAGATTTAAGAGCCGGTCCATACCCCAAATAAAAATAATACAGAAAATTTTGATCTCAAACAAATTTAAAATTTATATGACAGACCCTACGATAGGCAGTAGGCACCGAGTCATATTAAATTTGTAAAACAATATTAATCAATCATGAATATATATATATATATATATATATATATATATATATATATTTAAAATGCTGGGAAGAAGTACAGAAGTTAAAATAGAGGTATCAAAATAAAATTAAGAGCAGAGGGTAAAATAGAGGTAACGGAATGAAATAAAGAGCAATGAATACCTCATAATTAACTATATATATACAAACCCTCAAATGTATTTTTTCAATAAGGAAATTATTTTTCTCTAAATGCTAATATTGTCAAGTTGAGGATTTCAAAAAACTAAAGGTTTTGACAGATTGGAAACAGTATAATAACTATGATTTTTCTTTGTTTTCTAGTCTAACCACTTGTCCTAGTTTTCAGTTCAAACATAAGTTTTTCCTATATTCACAAAAATCATTTTAATAAAATATATTTTTCTTTTCTGAAGCAGACAGATAAAAGAAAGGGTACGAGGAGAAGACTTTGAGAGGAACCTGGAGTCCAATGGAAATCTGAAGATGCCTGCTTGACTCTGATGCCCTCGAACTCGATTCCAATTCTTAGTCCAGAATGAACTCCCCAAGACAACACCAGCAACAGATTGAAGACAAACTTCCTTCCTAGAGCTCTCCTCAAATAATAGCAAAGAATTCAAACTAATCTCTTCAGAATCAAAAGTACATAGACAATGACTTGAGCAAACTTTAATCTCTCTGATCTTCTATGTGTGTAAGAACTTCCAAAAATTCATAATTCAATAAAAATATAATGTCCATCCTTCAAAAATTCTCAAAAATCAAAATTAAAAGAAAATTAATTCTTTAAAAGCTAGCTTTTTCCCTGATCTCTATTCCTATTGGCTCACACAATCTTTTTATTCTTTTATTTGTTTTATTGCTTTAATTCCTGTTTTGCAACTTTACTTGCACTACACATTACTTATTTAATTTAAATAAATTATTCTAATAATTATCCACCACGGATAAATAATTAAAATAATTAAGCCATATTTAATATTTAATTATTATTTAATTGCAATGTTTGATTTTCAAAAATAATTAAATTATTTAAATATTTAAATACCATTTAATCCAACATTAAAATAAATAATTTATTTCAATCATTAAGATAAATCATAACTATAAATGCCCTCATAAATAAAAATAAGACAAAACACATAACACAACACACAATGACGACAATTACATAAAAATCAACTATACCAAACAAACGAGACGACCTGACAACATGGAACGGGAGGACTTCATCGTCACCTCTGTATCAACATTTAACCGTTGGGCTATAGGTGCTCGCCCTGTCCTGCCGAAGCAGGTGGAATCGAGACTTGTACCTGCAATCCTGCATACAAACGAAGTTGTGTACATGTGCATACATATATATAAACTCAAAGCGTTAAATCAAAGTACTACATTGTGAGAAGGAATCGCAACATAGCAGGGCACTCGCGAACGAGTGATGCCATATTGTCCTTCATCACACCTATTCTAACCATCATAATATAATCAATAAATCAACATTTCTAACTAACAATCATTTCATAACATATCTAATTAAATCACTGCATCATATCATAATTTTGAAAATCAACTAACATAACCAACCATACTGTCATACGAAATAATCATGTCCATAATGAAATAATAGCATCATCTAGCGTTTAACTAACCAAATCAAACAATATCATCATCATCACAAGTAGCAAACAACCGCATTGAAAATACTAAATCCTACGGTAAGAGGGCCGATTGGAAAAATTAGGTGTTTGGTGTTTTTGTTATAAATTAACTATTCATGAAATTTGAAATAAATTACATTTTTAGAAACTAGAGACCATTCTAAAAATTTAAAAATAAAAAAATTCAATTAGTTTCCAAAATTTGTAGGGGTAACATATTTTTTTTCAAGAAGTGTCCACTTAGAAAATTAGTAAAAAATCAAATATTCATTAAAAAATTATCAAAAAATCATGCATCAACTACATATTGTTAGCTAACTTCTCACCATAGTGATTTTAAAAATACTAAAAAAATGTTCACCATGCTAGGGTGTACAAGAGTTGCTATATTATGTTTTTCCCAAAAACCCCAATTTTTATGCGTCCCTCTTTTGACCCCTTAATCTCAACCATTTTCAAAATAAATTAGTAGTTTAGAAAGTAGACTCGTTGCACTTTGATCCTTGTTTTTGTTCCATCTCAAAATTTTGAGTGTAACTATCCTCAATTTCATGTCCAAGGTCAGTATAATTTCCTTTTTTTAGAAAAAAAAAGTGGCCACTTCAGCCCCCTTTTTGGGAACCATCTTTTCACACTTACCCCAAATTCAGCCTATATTGACTTTTTGTGATAAAATCAATGCCATCAAATTATCCAAGAATCTAGTCCATCACAACAAGATACAACATTTTGATTTAAAGAATCATTTTACATAAAATTTAGTGTAGAACAAGGGATTAGAATTGAAATACATCAACAATAAAGAGCAGTTAGAAGATATCTTCACTAAGCTAGTTGTGAAGGATTAGTTTATGACACTTAGAGATCAGTTTGTGAGCCCTCTCAACATCAAGGGTGAGTATGTTGAATAGTGATGCATGGAGTTGTGCCACATGCAACTCAAATTTTCCTTTCATGCACAACACCATAAATTTTGTGCATAGATGTGCATGTTTAGATAACTATATTTCATTATAGTTTGATTTTTTAGTTAAGATTCAGTTTAAATTTTTTTTTTTCACTACCTAGTTGCCAATATTCTAGCACAACAATTAGCACATGATAAATGCATGTTTACTTTTTTAAGTTTTTTCATCCTATTTTTAGTTTCATCGATCTTTTTATTAGTTGGGATCCTTTTTATATAAGCATGAATACATAAAATATTATTCATCTTACAAATATAGAATTTTTTATGTTCTCTTTTTCTTGAGTTAATTGTTTTATCCGTACTGTCATAATCTTTCTTTTGTTATCTCTCTAATCTACTGGTGCAAGAATTTGGCTTTCTTTTAGATTCTTCAGGATGATGGGTGAAAATAAAGGTTTTTCACCTAAAATATTGTAATTAATATTTTAATTTCCCATCGTTAAACAACCATGAGTTGCATTAAATTCTAAAGAATTTTACTAGTTCTTAGTCATCAATAGATGAAATTGGATTTTTGGATTGATGAAAGAAAACAACAAAGTTGGGTAAAGAAATATATCCTCTAGTCAAAGGAGATGAATTTTATAATAAAATTATTATATTTTATTATATAATTTATTTTCATATCTACTTGTCCTTTATTTGAATAGACTGAAGGACTATTGTAGAGAGATTGGTTTTGCTTCTTCATTTGAAAATTTGTCTCATGCTGAAAAACTTTAATTTCACGGAGTGAAGGCATTCCTAGCTTGATGCCTAGAAAATAGTATTTAATTCAAAACCAATATATTTATGTTGAAAATTTTCAAATATTTCATCTTGATCGCAAGAATGATTTGTACTATATTCGAGTAAAATCAAATCATACTGTGCACCTAATTGAAATAATCATATCATATCAAATATACCTTTAAATTCCTAGTTTCTATCCACCACCATTAGATGGTGTAAGAAATATTTGAAGTAGAGGAGTTTATATGTATTTTACAAGATGTACAGAGGAAGAGAAAATTATCGTAGAATAGATTGTGTGCAATGTGAGCAAGAGATCATGTCTCTTTTCTCTAATAAGAAGGAAGAACATAAAAGATTAAGAATTTCTCTTAGAGCTCCTAATCTAGCAAAAAGAGTACATGAGTTTTTTTCTAATTCAAGATTCAAGACTATTGAAGAGGATGCAAGGAGAGGGCTAGATCATGGAACCTAGGTAACCTTTTCTTTAATGTACCCCAATGCTAATATACCTATTTGTGAGCTATCTATCTAATCAACACAAAGTGGTGGGTACCACTACAATATGGGGCAAGCCTTGATACCCTTGAAAATAAAGGGTTTTTTGATCATTGGATCTGGCCATGCTATCAGAGCATCAAAAATTTGGATTTTGATGCTTAGGTCCCTTCTCCCTAGGCTCAATAATTTGATAACTTGCTCACATAATCTCTAATCATTGGAAACTAAACATACACTTCACTTCTACTTATATTTTCAATCCCTGTAGTTAGACAAGAAATGTTTTCTTCTTAGTTGATTCTTGGGTATGATTCAAATTCTCTTTAAAATTTAATTGCTAGATTTTATAAGTGTTCCAAATTTATTTGTGCAGGTATACTTCTTGTTTAAAGTCTCAAATTATATGGTTTAACTTTCTCTTAATCTACTATAATTTTTTGAAACTATATCACTAATAATGAAGGAAAATAAAAACCCAATTGATTCATAAAGATGCTAAGATCAAACATAGGAAGGTGAGTGTAGGATCATGGGGGTCTAAGAAGTGGCTAATGACTTTCTTTTTTTCCAAATTGGATGAAATAAAAAAGGGTTTATTGAGAAAAAATTTATCTTTCCAAAAATATAAGATATGCCTTATTTGGAATTAAATATATATAATTATTATTAATTTTCTACATACATTCTGACTAAAGTCTTGATTGATAAATTGATTTAAAAAAATATATAATTATTAAATGATTTCACATCTTTTGAATCTGAAAGATGCATCACATTCTATGCTTCCCATACTATAGGATTAAAAAAAAAAATCATAAATTTTTGACCAAGTTATGGTGGTCAGACAAACATGTTTTAATATTTTTAAAAAATTATAGTAAAAAAAATATAACTAATTATTTACTTATAAAAAAATTACAAAAAAAATGTGGCACATCTAGGCATGTGTCTTCTACTTATATTGAAAGTTTCAAAAAAAAAAAATCTTTTTCTTGTACTTAGGTCGGTCAAACATACACTTTCTTTTTATTTTTTCTTAAAATTTTAGTACTAATGCATTGAAATTTTAAATTTTCACCAAATAGATTTACTTTTTTCTGAAAAAGGAATAGTATCTTAGAAATTAAATTCAAATTTCTGAATTTTTCTTAAATATAGAAAACTAGAGAGGAAACTCAAGCAAAAAAGGTTGAAACCTGGAATTTTACCCCCAAGGGATTGTAAAGAGAAAATGGGTCCTTAGGAATACATTTCTTCCAATGTTGCACAATTGTCCAAGAGGAATCGAAAACCAGATTTGAATTATTTCAACAGGAAGGGGGAGAATCCCCTTCAAATTGACTAATAGATGGAGAAATATGAACTTCAGGTTAAGCAACCATGTCCAAGACCAAAGCAATAGCAACCATATTAGAAAGATAATCATTATTGTGCCTATTGAATATTCTTAATATCAATTACCCCCTATACTATTTTCCAGAGAATTGGCATTTCCTTTAGTTTGTTAACTTGATCAATAATGAAACTAACTACCAGGTTAATTTTCTTTGTTGTAGAAAACTTTTGGATTCCAAACCTAATCCTTCTAAGAGGACATAACTCACTATCACTTATAGATGAAAGCTTGAATTCAATTTTATTGACATTATAGCATGTTTTATTGTTTTATCTTTTGATATTGTAGATTGGAGTGATTTGGAGCCACTTAGACTACAATCATCAACTCTCCAATAAAAAAAACATGACATATATGATTCAAAATATTTGATGGTAATTTTTACATGTTTTTTTGATAAGTTAGATGTTGTAAAGAGAATAAAACACAATAAAATAAATGATCAAACCACAATACATATTTTAAAAACTCCTAGACTCATGTCAAGATTCATCACCTAATGTTTTTCTCATGTCATCACTCACCTCTTAATGTTGTATCAAGGCTTGTAAATGATGAATGATGGTTAGTACAAATTTCTTATGTTGTATCGATTTTCAATAAAATATTTACAAATTCAACTATAGACTCGATCAAATTTATAAGACATTCTATATAAATTACAATTGGCATAACCATTGAACCTCATTTTGGTGCAAGTTCTAGTTTTATGTATTAACATCAAGTGTCTTGTAACTTTCATTGAGGATGCCTTTTCTTTATTCCTTAAAATAAGAGTAACTTCTTAGAAAGTTTTGAAGATTTTTTCTTTTATTGAGAAGTAATTTAAGAAGAAAATTCAACAATATGTTTAACATATATAATGTTTGTATATATGTTCATCATGAGCTTAAAATTTTATATTATTAATATGGCATAAATAAATATTATTTCAATGAGGTGATTTTTAAAGAGAAAAAATCACATTTTCAAGGAGATGGTAAATTATATGATTCAATTCAAGAATATAGTTCAATGAATTTGATTAATGACCATCAACTATGTTACATATGCCAAACAAAACTCTTCATGGTGATAAATTAGTATCTCTAAGATAGCCAACCTCATAGATTCATAACTAATGAATCAAATAAGTTAGATGTAAAAAATTCTATTAATTGGAGGTTTAAAATGAAAACTCTAATGGAAGGGTACAATGTTTGGACCATTTCAAATTGTATTGAGGCTAAAATTGAGCTACACATCAAATTTTTGTTTAATATTGGTAGAAAAGAGAACCTAAATCTAAGATTCCCTTATGCATGTCTATAAAGGACTCAATCATCCCTCACATACCAGATATCATTGCATCTACTAGTATGTGGAAAAATCTTAAAGGTTTGTATGAAATTCCAAAATTAAATAAAATTCTATTTTTAAAGAGAATATTAAATTCAACCAAAATAAAAGAAAATGAAATTATTAGTGATTATTTTTCTAGAGTTGTGAAATTAAGGGACAAATTATGGGATATTTATGTAAACAATTCAATAGCAATTTAGTTACTATTACTTTGAATGGTATGTTGCATGATTATCAAGTATTCATTACTAGTTTGGTTGCAAGAGAAAACACACCTTATTTTGAAATTTTAGTAGGTACCTAGATCCTAGACTCATATTCTCTTTGCATGACTAGAACTAGTACATTCTGATCCTTCAGTAGTCAATCCCTCTGAAACTTGGTGTTCAATAACTACAACAAACCCTCTTGGGGACCGTTGGGTCCTTTTTCCTTTGCTTTGAACACTTTTGAGGATGTGACTTGTGCGTCCCTCTGCCTCAAACCTCTCCTTCTATCAGACTCTTGAGGATGAGAAGTATGAGGTGAGAGCTACTCTTCTTCAATCACATGACTTGTCTCTAGATTGCTATTGTCGATGATGGCCTCTTGACCATAAATATCCTTGAACCTTTCATCATGTGGCTGAAACTATCTAAACAGGGAGTTGGAGCATTTCATCTCTTGTTGGGAGCTCCAAAATTCTTCGTTATTTCTTTCGGACCACCCTCTGCACTTAAACTATGTGTTGAGGGATTTACCCATTAGGAGGTTCTTCTAATACTCCATTTGCAGCACATAGAAATTCAACCATTTTGGTTGCTTGAGTGGAATGCAATTCAAGTCAATGTATACTTCTAAAATTTCTTGAGTCAGATTCCTCCTCTTCTCAAAATACTCTTGAATCTCATGTTTCAAAGTGAAGTTCTTTGTTGGATTGTAGTCCCACGTGTCACAAATGAGAACCAAGCCTTGGGCTGCTAGTACGTTTGTAAGCTCACCCTCATCCTTTCGCTTTGTCATTGTTACCTAATTGTTTGAAATTGTAAGGGGAAATGGATATATCTTTGTCTAGTTCCTTTTTTCCCCTTAGGTGTTATTGGAAAGAGTTTCCTAATGGCATGCCTCCAACGCAAAAACTCTATCTGTTACAAATTTGGGTAGTTTGAAAGGCTCCCTGAAAAATGATGAAATATGATAAATGTGAAATCCTCTCCTAAGATATAATCCAATGGGGTTAGTGGAATTTTCATCCATTATAAAACCTCAAGAGAAAAATATCCCATAGGGTGTGACAACAAATCTTGAAGCACTAGCCTTAGAAAATGATCTACAACCAATAGTAATCCCCCATTTTTGAAAGCACATGAGTCCATACAAAAACTAGTTGATAGCAGCCTTTAACATCAAACCTAGACACTAGCATACTTTTCTCCAACAACCCAAAATTTTGATGCAAAATCAAGTGGGCCAAGAAATAAAAATAATTGAATTTATACTCAATATCATAGTTCTTCAATTGCTCTAACATCCCTCCGACTATTGTATTAGTAAAATCATAATAATTCTAGTTCTTCTCCCTTTTGAGTGTAAAATATAGGCCCATCTAGAAGGGATGGATGTCCTCATCATCATCAAGGCTGAAAATCTAGGCCATCATTAAGAAGATAGACTATGTCTTTCTTGAACTTTCTATGTGAAAGAGGAAAAGAAAAATGACCTCTTTTATTCTTTCCCTTGTTTCTTCCTCATAAAAGCTTCTTTTCTTAGTTCTTTCCTCCCCAAAAATGTCCATCTTTTCTTCATCAAAATGTTCAACACCCTAGGTCATAGGGATACACAACATATCCTGTATGACTTTGGCATAAATTGTAACTTTTATCATGTTACCCTCAATGGCTCCTATCTTTTTATTGAATCTTTTGGCACATGCATCCACCAGCTTTGGGAATGGGTGTACAATAGGAAACATGAATTATGGTAGACCACAATTCCAGAGCCAAGACACAAAACCTTCAGAAGACCCATGATCTTCCATTCTTTGGAATTCCCCCTCCCTAAGGTTTTTAGGGTTAGATGCCAACTTGGGGTTGAAAATATTATCAGCAAAATCCTGCACTGCCTCTCTCCTGATATGTTTGTTTGGTTACACCTTTTTACAAAATTGAAATAGTCACTCCTTAGGTGTTAGGGCATTGGAAAATGAGTTTTTCCCAAAGATATCAGTGTAACTAGGCCTTTTAGATGAGGCTCCAACTTTTCTACCTGAAGGTTGTGGCTCCACCATGGTTATGCCAAGAAGTTGCAGAGAGTTTCTTCAATGAAAATGACCACTTACTTTTTGATTTATTGAAAAATATACTTTAGGGTGAGTTAATTCCCTCTCATGCACATGCAATTAACGTTACACCATTA
>VDFB02019557.1:0-40620 GCA_007258455.2 Sequoia sempervirens
AGTAGGCTGCTACACCGGTTGTCCCTACATGCTACCACGTTATCCTTCGCATAAGTGGATTCTCATGGAAACATGCAGACAGTTGATGTCAGTGCAAAAAGAACGAAGAAGCAACCACAAGCGTGGATTCAAGTTCCCACTGACCATCGGTCGATATACTATCCAAACTGCACAAAAAGCTAAGTCTGTTTATGCTGAAATGCAGATCATGACAATCAAGACCTACAGGTATAGGTTTGATTTCGATTACCGAGATGTCAAAAAAAGGTTGCAAAAGGGTCATCATCACAGGTACCGTTTTGAAGACATCTGGGCTGATTGCAGAGATGAAGAAGCCATTCGCAAAATGGATTATTGCAGGTTGACTGTTCAACAAATCAGAGGTCTTGATATTGCTGACCTACCAGAGGATTTTGTAGATCCAGGTGATATCATGAATGCTGTCTATGATGAGCAAGAAATTGCTAAAAGGCCATTGCCTGCAATCCAATGGTCTAGGAAAGAAGTGACCAACATAAGAGAGAGGTTGAGGCCAATCCTAGCCAACACTGAAGAATGGTTACATAAACATGGTTATGCAATGAAAAGTTTCAGAACAGACTCAGAAGGAGAGGAATCCGAAGCAGAAGCTCGCCAACAACAAGAACTCCGCGACAAAAATAAATCAGCGGCCGTTCCCACTTCTTCACGAAGAGGTCCTAGGATCAAGTTCACTGTTGGCAAGAAAGATACTCAGTCCGTCCCAGAGACAGTAATTACAGAATCTAATCCATCTCGCTCTAAAGGTAAAAAGTCTATTCTAGAGGAGGTAGATTCCAATGAAGAAGAAACTTCAAGTGGTCAATTCGCTGAAGATGAAGATTCAGCAGAAGCAGACTCCGATGCAGAAGAGGTTTCTGAAAGCGGGCAAGAGTCTGAAGAAGATTCTGAAGAAGGATCTGAAGGTGATTTTGAAGGTGAACTAGAATCGGAGAGACGAGAGGGTGATCAACAGGAACCCGGGCATGATCAAGAAAGAATTACTTCTCCTCCTGAGAATGTAGTTGAGGAAATTCCTAGAACATCATCGCTTGTGACCTCCAATGTTCCTCATACCCCTCCAAATTCAAGAACTCCTCCACCTCCTGTTCCTTCGTCACCTATTCCTACCACATGCATTCCTGCAGTTGAGATATCCCCTATCCCTGCAGCATCAACCCAGCTTGATACTCCCTCAGTGACAAGCATTCATACGGTTGATATATTGTCAAGCCCTCCATCGTATGATATCACTTCTGAAAATGAATTCAATCGTTTCATGAATGAGTCAATGCGTGATCAGCTCAGCGTGTCAACTACAGGAGCGATGATGACAGACACGTCTCCGATTGTCACGATACCTATGGTAACTTCAGATGTGACAATAACTTCAGAAGTAGCAATGGCGATTGAATTGACAGTGAATCCAGAAGCTCACACTTCTTTTCTTCCTCCTTGGCTAATATCTCAAGTGTCGAAGCGTAAAAAGCAAATGATTTCTCCGGAGGAGCTCGACCTTGAAGAGATAGTCCTTCCAAAAGCTAAAGGGAAGAAAAAGGCAAAGGTATACTCAAGGCTGAACGTTGATAAGTCTGGCCACAAGTATGCAAAAATTGGCATACCACCAAGTGAAGAAGGTGATGTCAATATGGAAGACTACACGGTGACAAAAGTTCATCTTGGCAAGGTTACCAATGAAAGTGCAAAAGCCGATGCGCAAGTTACTTTGGATATCTTGGCTGGAAGGCTGGATAAAGTAGAGCAAGCTCGCAATATGTTCAAACAGAGGGCAGAGCATTATGCCACTATTGTAAAGAGACTTGCAAGTTCTCCAAGTAATGCACAACCGTTGTAATGCACAACCGCTGACAGTGGTAAGTATTGAAGACCCAGCTGTCAAGAAAGCTGAGAAGTTCGCCTCCAAAGGCAGAGTGTTGTATGATTTTGTTGAGAAGATCATTGAACATGGATCTCATATTATAATGGCTGCGGACGAGAAAACTACCTTGTTGGCCAAGCTCACCACAGAGCTTGATAAAGAAAAAAGTGTACTTTCCCAGGAGCGCAGAAGACATGGAAAAATGCCTGTTGTCATGGTCGGAGATGAAACAGGTAAAGCTCATAAATTGAGTGGGGTTGGGGTAATTCCTGACAAAGAAAAGTTCGTTGAGGTAAGGGAATCTTTGAAACACAGAATTCAAGTGGTTCAATCTCTTACGGAAGATCTCCACCAAGTACAGGAAGATGTCGAAGGACATTGCGCTATTCTTGAAAAAGGTATCAAAGAGTTGCCTGGTCAACTTCTTGAGGAAAATCGTATCTTCCTGCCGGCCACAGAAATATCCCAGATCTTCAAGGAAGCCATCATGAATTTGATTGACAGTTCAGACTTCTAGAAGCTTCACTGAACGTCATTTGTGATACAAGGCTCACATTGGATAACCAGCATCTTGACAGTGCAAGAAGGTTCACTCATCTGCCATGAGATCGATCACGAATTCACACCATTGTGGATTACACCGCTGGTCCGATGAGAAGTTCGTAGGAGACTAGGAGGAAATTTGAAGACTTCCACCAAGGCAAAGAAACATGAAGCAGCCTCCTATTCTCCAGTGTTAGACATTTCCGGTGCATCCCTTTATGCATCTTGTAAATATTTCTTGACATTTTAATGTCTTTTTGTAAATTGTAATTACACCAAGCTTGAAGATGTAATATTTTGAAAACAAATTACACTTTGACTTTGGTCAAAGTTAGGTGAGATCTCCTAAAATCGCTCACCTAACTTTCCTTAATTTCCTCAATCAGTTTCCTATTTTTGCTCATCCCTCTTTCTATATAATGTGAGGGATTTCCATTGTAAATTTATCCTTTAGTATTTTGCAACGAAGTGCTGCCCTTTTTGAAGCAAATTTGTGAAACTTTGTGTTCATGCTTTGTGAATGGAATTCAATCAATAAAGAAGAGGATTGCAAACCAAACTTTGCGTTGGATTCGATACTTTTGTGAGTTGATCTTATTTGGTGGTGATTAGCTTGAGGAATCTGAAGGACTCTAAATAGTTTATGTAAACTTTGTGTTGCATCTATTATTTAGATTTGCATTTGTGTTTTTGTTTATCATTTGGTTGAATGATCTACAAGACTTTGTGCTTGTAATCGTTCATGCTCTTGCATATTTTGGTTGAATGATCTACAAGACTTTGTGCTTGTAATCGTTCATGCTCTTTGATACTTTGGTTGGATGATCTACAAGACTTTGTGCTTGTAATTGTTCATGCTGTTCGAGGAATTGCTGTGTCTAAGAAGACTTTGTGCTTCTAACGTGACAAACGATACATTTTCACAGATCCAACATTGATAAAGCTACGGAACGACTTTGTGCCTTCGTGAGCTTTCCCTTTTATTTTATTTGTTTATTATTAATCACTTCTGGTATCTCTACGCTTCGCTTTGACGAGATAGAGGTATTGGTATCACTACTAGTTGTTCGTTTCAAGTTGTTAAGAATTGTGAACTTCCAACAGTGAAGCATTGTAAACATCTTCTCTGAAAAAAGAGAGAAGGATGAATGTAACACACCCCCCCCACTCCGTAAGTTTCGTGTACATTTTGTAATTATTTGTTTGTTTTACTATCGCTTCTGTTAGCAGTAAGAAGGGCGCCTCCCCTTTCCGAGAGGAGAGATTTACATCTCACATAGCTGTGGCTGAAGTCCAAGTTGTGTAATCTATCGAAAAAGCTGATTACATAATTTTCACCCAACACATCTTTACTCTGCAAGCAACATTTTTTTGGTATGATCATCAACAAAAGGCATAAAGTACTTTAATCCATTGTGACTAGGTGCCATGGGCCCGCACAGATCGATATGCACCATCTGCAAAGGTTGGCTTGCACAATGCTCACTAGGATAGAAGGGTGCTCTATGTTGTTTTCCAACAATACAACTAGAAAAAATAGCTCTCGACTTCTCAAGTGAGGGAAGCCCTTTGACCATGCTTTTCTTATTAAGTGTTAGCAAATAGCTAGCGCTCAAATGACCAAATATATGATGCCACAACATAGCAAGATCACTATCCTTAGTCACTAAAGCTTGATTATTGGAAATTGTATCAAGCCCAAACATTTTACCAATTTTTGTAGTGCTTGCAACAATCTTTGCACTTTTAGACTTATCTTAGATGATGCATTCCTTCTTATTCTAGTTTTTATCAAATTCAATCCTTAGGTTGTGATTAAGAAATTGATCAACAAATAGGATATTTTTGGTTAGTCCTGGAACACACAAAACTTCAGTGAGTTTGCAATGATGAATACCAAACTACAAGGAGATATCACCAATACCTTGGATGTCATAGGTGGTATCATGTCTGAGAGAGACTTTACCATGATGGGGTTTCAATGTGAGAAACCACTCCTTTCTAGTCATGTGCTTTGTAGCACCTGAGTCCACATACCGAATTGAGGTTGATTGTGAACTATCTTCTGAAGTGTGGGCTGAAAACACATATTCCTCTTCTGGAGACTCTTCCTCCTTAGCAACATTTCCATGTTGCTTCTATTTGTTCTTCTTCTCCCATCGTGCATTTCCACTTTGAAATGGCTTCTTTGGATGTGATTTGTTGTTGGATGATCCTTTGGCCAAGGAGTTGTACCAATAATTTTTCACATCATGTCCAATCCTTTCACAAATTGGACACTTTTTCTAAGATCTAGATTAATTATCCGATTTGGGAGGTCCACCAAATTGCTTCATAGGCTTCTTGCCTTTATGTCATGTCGTCATGGCATGATCATCCTCACCACGATCTTGGCTTAGAGACTCCTCTTTCTGAAGTAGGTTCACAAGCTTCTCAAAAGTGGGTGTTTGTTCTATGACATTCAAGGTTGTCACAAACACTTTGTATTTGGAAGGTAGCGCCCATAGAAAAATAGGCACTAGAACCGCATCTTCAATTGTTTCTCCCAATGCTTGTAACAAAGCTCTTAACTCAGCATTCCTTTTGAGAAAGGATTCTAACTGTTCTCCATTCTTCATCTCCAGGTTATGTAGATGACTTTGCAAATTCAAGATCTGATTTTGATTCTTCACCTCATACATCGTCTGTAGCTTGTCCCAAGCATCTTTGGCTGTAGAAAAGTCTTGGATGAAAGGATGAACTTCGTCAAACATGCTAAACATGATCAATTTGGCCTTTTTGTCAACTTGATTAAATTTCTTCTGCTCATCAACATCACTTGGATGTCGTGTTGTGGTGCCACTAACCACATTCCAAACTTCTTCAAACTCAAGTTGAGTTTTGAGCTTGGTCTTCCATACGGAATAATTATTCCCATACAACAACTGAGAGTCAAGAAGAAGGAATTTTGGAGAACTTCCTGCCATTGTTTAAGCAATATATAGATGCTATTTTATTTTGTTTCTTATCACTCAGATCAGCTAAATGCTGCAGAGGAGAGGATACTTTAGAATAAAAATAACATTAAAAATATGACTAAGCTGAAATTGCTTCTAGAATAATTTGACAATAACTCATTTTCAAGGTCTCTTTTAATCAATTAGTCCAAATACTAATGGGGTTGGCTCAACTTTTGACTAGACTCTTGGACTCCTATTTTCATTTCCTCATTATTAACAACAAAATTGTTCATCACTGCTATCTTTAGCATTCGACTCTCATGGTCTCCTGGGTCATCAAATAACTAATCGCCAAAAACTAGATAAGAAGCCTTTGCACCAAAATATCAACAACAATGCTGGAAAGGTATATGGATTTTAAAAAGAAAAAGAAAAACCTTCAATGATTATTGGCGATCCCTTTGCAAAGAAAAACTGTTTGCTGAAAGAGTTTACCATTCATGCATGTCAAATAGCGAGATAATTGTCCTTTGTGATAGCTTCAAACGTCCCTTCAGATTTTTAAATACTCATTCAAGAATTTATGAGTGGGGCAACTTGGAACAGGTTTGTGTGTTTCTTGCTTTAAGAGATTGCAAGCCACACCCTTCTTTCACTTTTTCCCTGAGTGGCACCTCACCCCTCCTTGAAGAGTATATAGATAGTGGCAGCCTCTCTATAATATCAAATACAGATCTTCAAATTGCTGTGAATTGATTTTTGCTTCAAGTCGATTTCAACAAACTTAAATTTGAAATTCAAATTCAAATCATCCAATTCAAGACCAACCCTGCGCAATCTGACACCTGATAAAAAAGAAGTGGAACCCACACAATAGATATGGATTCAAAGCTCTTGTGGGAGGTTGATGCCAATGGAAGGAAGGTCGATGCCAATGGAATTTGATCACAAGATTACACAACTAAAATAATAGGAACTTTTTGCTTGCATTCTTTTGTGGCATCCATATAAGAAACACGCACAGGCTTCTGCTGCACTAAGAACCCATCACAAGAATGATCCAAGACTCCACCTAATTGTGCCTCGCGGTGATTAGCTTTGATACGTTTACACAATTTTCAAGAAAAATCGATCCTCAAACCTGAATGAAGCTGTCTATGATTTGCTTGTATCAAATGTATGCAGATCTCTATGAAGCCGTCTCGGTAGTTTCACCAAAAATTACTCTAAAAAAATTATCTACAAACCTCTCAAATTATCAGGCCTCTTCAAATTATCTACAAAAATTGATCAAAGCAGATCGATGGCAGAATTATTTCTCTTTCTCCCACCTAACATGCTATTTCCTTATCATTCCAGTGCTCAATTCCTACATCGACTCCAAAGAATCTACACCATATCTTAGAAATGCAAATATTATGCCTATATCCTACTCTGATACCATATCAGATTTTGCAATCAATCCAATATCATGATTTGCATTATGTGTTTAATTTATACATAAAGGCCTTGAATAACCGTGTATTCATGGGTTCAACAAATAGCCTAGATTAGCTAACAAATAATAACAAACCAAACAAACAAATAACAAAACAAAACAACTACGAGTAATGATGGAATATCCAACAGCTTGTTTCCTCTTTATTGTCATTAACTCATTACCAACATTCTACAACAAGGCTTTAATCTCATGCAATTCATTTGAAGGTGTAGCAGGAATAGATGGCTGATTGGTAGATGCAACTGGAATAGGAGCCAATGCGGATTGTTAAGGAAGAAACTCTAGGAATAGAGTCATTGGTGGCCTTGGAGCTATTTTCCTAGCTTGTATTAGACAATTTTCTGCCTTGATGGCACTGTCATATGCATTCAATAGAGTCATTCCACCCATAGATTGTACCATAATAGCCACATCATTGTTAAGAGCGCTTAAATAATATAGGAAGATGTGATTGGGAGAAGGCTTTACCAGGGTAGGGATTCTATCCCAAGTCTTCTAAAATTTGAAGTTAAAATATCCTATTAATTTATGGGGTGCCCTCTTATTTGTTGTCAATTTCTCCAAGGACAAATGATCACTCTTGTCTTCAAATTGTTCACATAACTTGTCACCTAAATCATCCCAGTTATGAATGGATTTAGGCCACAAACCTTTGTACCATTGTAATGCTTTTCCCTTCAAGGATGTGGCTAGGAGAATAAAAGCCATATTGTCTTTTGTGATATTATGTATAGAGCATATATTGGCCGCATCTTGAATGTGTTTTGTTGGAGTAGTGGTTGTCTCACCAGTGAAAAAGGGAATGCTTTCCAAAGAATTCACCGGTATACCATCCCTTTGGGATAACACAAGAGGGCTACCACCTTTAAAAGTGACAAACACTTGATTTCTAGAGAGAAACATATGAAGAATGGTTTGTTTATTTGGGTGGTAAGAGTCCTAGGCTAAAGCAATATACTAAATGGAGGTGTGGACTAAGCCCTAGGAGATGGAGTTATAGAACCCCTTCTCCTTACCGGTGATAAAAAGAGTCTATTTCTTCTTCCAAAAGTAGGAAATGATAGTTTAGTGTAGTGAAAATTACCTCTAGAAGACGCCCTTGTTTGAATTTCGGGCATGAATTTGCAAGTCTAATTTGGAACCAAGATTACTGAGTTGCTGTAGAGTTACCAAACTTTGATTGCAGAGTCGCCAGATACTTTATTGAATGCCTCTTCAAGGTTGAAAATGTTGAGAATAGCACCACTTTCTTAGCATGATGAAATGAAGTCCATCAGACTAGTCCCACCGCATGTGCCAAAAACTGTTAGCACATGAAATTGCATTGTGTTGAACATACACTCAACATTCCAATGGCACAATGAAAATAACCTCAAGGTGCGGGACCTTGCAGTTGAGGTTAGATCTCCGGAGAAGGATGGATTCCTTTTCTAAATTAGGTGCAAATATGTTGGTCCAACCCAACACAATGAAATCCTATCACTAGTCTTATTTGACCAACTCATAGAGGAAAAGGGGGAGAAAGAATTGCATAAAAGAGAGAAAGGGAGGTGATGCACCAAGATTGAATATGTTTCTTCTTGCTTATAAGCTCATTGACCTTAGCCTTGGTTTCATTGTATAAATTTAATGCCTCATTTGCAATCTTGGTAGCCATATCTTTGCCACGGATCATGTGCAAGTAGGCTGTTTTAATTTCCTCCATAGTGTTCTTCATTGTTTGCAAATCAATAAGGGAAATATTAAGCTCGTTTTGACCTCTTGGTGCATTTTGAATTATGTTTTCCACATGCCTATGTGTACTATCCAATCTAGATAAAACTTGCACTTCATTCTTAGTGGACACCACGAATTTATTCTTCCAACTTTCCTCATGAAGTTCAAGTACTTGCAAGTTTAATGTACTGCTGTTATGATGCATGCAAAAATCAGAACTTCCTTCATACCTGTCACCAATGTCTCCATGGCTGTTCCAAATCTCATAAACCTATTCTTTACCATCTTGATGAAAATGTTCAGCACTAGATTGGGGATCCAAATCAACAGGCCCGCTATGTCTTTGCTTAGAATCAACATCATCCAATAATAAATCAGATTTGTGTTTCTCAAGAAGTGTTGTCTCTCTAAATAGGTCACTCTCCAACTGAGTAGTATTGGATTCATCATAAACATACCCCTCCATAGATTTGGTTTGGAAGTCACACCCCAAGCCACCTGAGTTACCATCATTGGAAAGACGTAAGGAACATCAAAGGCTGATTTGAAAACATCATCATTTTAAATCAACTTCTTTACACACCAATTAATCACCCTTCGAGCTAATTTCTCTTTAACTGATAAGATTCCATGATTCCCCTTCTTCGTGTTAGCTGATAGGATAGAATGAAGAGACTGAAGCACATCATCACTCTTATTGATAGTTAGAACCATATTAGATTGCATGGCTGCAATATTATCGTCATTATGTTCTTCCCTGATTGTAGCAAGTAAATGGTGAAACATCTTGTGGATCAAATCATGCAATTCCAAACCTAGCATAAGGTTAGTCAATTTGATATCTACAAGTGTTTTGAGTATTGCAACCATTCTAGAAAAGTGAAGACTTTTGGTATCACCCAGATCCTGGAAACTATACACCATCAATCGTATTACTTCTTTCATTGTGTCATCATCATAAGGAATTTCAGGTGTTAATATTCTCAAGACCTCACTTAAACAGGAAGTAACCATCAATATTATCTCATCATCTGTATGTCTCAACCATCTATGTTGACCCAAAGAAGTCACTACAGGAACAAGACCTATCTACAACAATTCAGACGGAACAAGGCTCAAACATTCTACTCTTTTCAATGTGACCAAAGCATCATCCCTTGGTTGATATAGACTATTGAGCTTACTACTTGATTCATAGAGTAATCTTGCTAACCATTTTCTATCTTCGGTTGACATGCTTCAACTGACAAGCAATTTCCTTAATTACCCAAAGGTTGGCAAGAAAGTTGGCTTTGATACCACTATAAAATACCCTTCCAAATGTATGAAGTTTTTGTAATTATTTCAGCTTGATAGATGTTCCATTTTATCAAAAATTTCTCATTACATAACATGGATTTAACTCAGTAACAATGGTATATGGTATGCCTGGGCAGATATGCACTAGTGAAGCTCCCACCTAGGTCTGATAATGACTACAACTGATAGTAGGGTGTCTTCTGAGTGATGCAAGGGCCACGCCAGGGCTTTTAAGTGCTTCTCTTGAGTCTAAAAAAACACCACATCCTTGAGTTGTGGCCACAACACCACTCAGAATGCCCACGCAAGGAGAAAGGATGGGCATTGGAATAAAGAGAGGTTTGCAACCTCTTACAAATGCCCTCAACTCCAAGTAGACCCATGGATCTTGCCACAAATGCTCAACACGCCCAACTTAGGAGTCACAATGCAAAAGGTAAAGAAGCTTCTCACAACCTTTAGAAAGACTGAGAGTATAGTACAAAGGATGCCTAACTTAAACAATAGATATACCATAAAGTTAACACCCAGGTTTGCAACAATAGCTCCAATAAACCCATGACTTGTGCAAGCAATAACTATCCTCAACATAAACACTGAGAATGTTGAAGAATAATGCCCAACTGTTATGCAATCCTCTTTAAATTTGGCCGCCTAACTCTCAGCCACAAACAATAAACCGAATTTATCGTTTCCTTCCAATGCAAATGATATATTCATCAACTCAGAAATTTGTCTTCATACTAGATAATGCATTACCTTGCAAATTAATCTCTGATAATTTTTCTTACCTGGCAAGACTCACAAATTATCTCAACCATTCAATCCAAACATTGAAGCACAAATGTGAATCCTGTCTAAATTCGCCTCAATCAATCTAGGGCAGATAGTTTCACTACTGAAACCAGATACCCTTAGGGTTTCCATCCTAGAGTTTAGAATCCGAAGAGCTCCTCCAAAATACCAACATAGAATAATAATCCAACATAAGAAAATGAGTCCCCAAAGCCTTTTTTATAAACTCCAATCTCAACACCCTAATTAGGGTTGTGCAACTTTTTAATTAATTTATAAATTCACCTTGTGTCTCCCTAAGTTGCCATTAAAGTCACTTTATACTTTTTAATTAATTTATAAATTCACCTTATATCTCCCTAAGTTTCCATTAAAGTCACTTTATTAAAGTAACTTTATTAAATTAAATATTAGTTAAATATTAAATTTAACTTTATATTTTAACGTCATTTAAAATAATAACTCAAAATGCCTTTTGTCACCAACAAAACATTCATTTAAGAAATCACTGACTAATCAAAAATAGAAACCTTGCCAACTGCCAAGTCGGGTCCAAAACTGACACTTACTATAAATAGAAAGTATGGACAAATTGTATGAAAACCCACCAAAAAGTGTTAGGTATCTCCAATAAACCCTTTGAACACACTGGTGACATCGAAATACTCCTCCAAACTTGCTGACATAAACCCTGAACGTTAGCTCCAACTGCACTGCAAGAGACCTCAAAAAATTGGGACATTACAGGTTGACCCATTACCTAATATTTTTTATTTATTTTATTTTGCTTCGCAAAATTTTGGTGCATCTTCCTAGGGGGGTCACCCCACTTTAAAAATAGGCTTAATTTATTTTTAAATTTTAAACACACTAGAATTTGGGCACCATAGGAGAGGCCGCCCACATAACATAGCATTTAATTCTGATTTTTCCTTCACCTATGGATTGGTCACTTTTGACATCAATGAGAACAGTTTTTCCAACAATCTCCCTCGTTGTCATTGATGGCAACCTTGCAACGAAATAATCTTGAAATGCAACAAAAACATATTTCTCCCCTTGGTTGATATGCTCCACCTTAATCTACTTCTCCCCCTTTGACATCAATGGCAAAGGTCTCCCAAAATTTTGGAGCTCTTTTCGAACTTCATGCTTCAATTCGATTTTCCAACTCCTTCCTTAGGGAAGCAACTTCAAGCTCCAACTTTGCACACTCCAATTCCTTTGCCTTCAGCTGATCTCTTACCACTTCTTCAATTCGTTTTGCTTCTTCAATTTGAACCTTCAGATCTATGATCATCTTTTCTGATTATTCAAAACTTTGGAATGATTTCATTTTAGTTCTACTATCTTCTTGAAGCCATGACCTTAGTCTTGAATTCCTTTTCTTGAGCTTCTCGATCTTGTTATAGGAAAATTCGAGTTCTTTCTCAAGATTATCTTCTTCATTATCTTTGATGCGTTTTTCTTTCAAATCTCTTTCTTCTTTTCTTTCATCTTCATCCTCCTCTACCTCCATTGCCATAAAGAGTATCTCCTCTTGATCACTATCAGAGAAGCTTCCATACACATTGCTTTCTTCGGATGAGCTACTTGTTTCTTGAATGTAGAGACTCTTTTTATGCCGTTGGAAGTTCTTTTCTTGCTTCCCTCATGCGTCCTTTTTTCGTAATGATGATATTTCCTCCCTTTCCTTTTGTAGTATTTCTCTTCCTCTTCACCACTTTCACTTTCGACCTATGGACATTTAGAAGCAAAATGACCTATTCTACCACAATTGAAAGTTGAAACATTTAAGAGTAGACTTACCTTTATGTTTACTGATTCCTTTCTTGTACTTTCTTACAAAGAGTTCTATGGATAATTAGGGCTTGAAGTAATATTGCTATGCTTGATTAAGTTAAGGAGTAAAGTTTTAAACTATACTAATTCACCCCCCCTTCTCAGTACAAGTGTGTGTTTCATCAATTGGTATCAGAGCCAGGCTAGGAGTCCCAAACACTAGCAGTGTGGATTAAGGGGGGCTATTGGAAATAATCCACAACCGGATTGACGACGGGCTAGCCAAGAGGAGCCAGTAGCTTAGTTGGTAGAGCACTCCAGGAGCAAATGGAAGGTCCTAGGTTCGATTCCTAGCTGGTCTATGTAAGAGACCAGGTGTCTCTCAACCCAAATCCTTTGACTGTAAATGCGTTCTCTGTTTGTTTTGCAATTTTTGATTTTTTTGAGAGTTTTTTAATAAATGAAATAAAGTGCGATTTTGAAATAAATACAATAAAATTCGTAGGAAACTAGAATTAATAGTAACTCTTTGATTTTTTAAAGGGAAAGCCTTCTTCAATTTAATCAAACTATTACAGTATGAAAGGCTGCACATGCAATGTAAAAATCAACTGCAAACTTTATTAAAAACCTGGTTATAAATTGCAGCAAGGCGCACAGCTGTAAGTCATCTGGATAACAAGAATACTCTAGTCTCCCAATCCAAGAACACGCCAAACACCTCAGAGAAGCAAGGCAACCAAGTTGGAAGGAGAGAGATCCCCAAAACTATAATGTCCCCTGTGCGTGGTTGGGTGCGTCCCGACGGCCACATGTCCGGCGGGCTTGCGTAAGACCCCAGATTCTCCGGTGGTGGCTTCGGTGGTGAAAGATTCCTCCCTAGTTGTCGCCCTTAACACCCTGGGTAGCCGCCCTTACTAACAGGCCTCTTTTGGTGTAGTGGTTGGGCTTAGTGGTAGTCTCGGGTGAAAATATGTCCAGTGGTTGCGTACGTTACATGTCCCGTTGGTTGCTGATTCTCCTGGCTGTGGTGAAAGATTCTCCTAGTTACTTAACACTAGTAGCCTACTAATGTGGGATGCACCCAACCACGCACAGGGGACATTACAACCCACCACGCTCCGCGGGTCTCGACCCCGAGACCTCGGCTCTGATACCACTAAGGCCCAACCACTACACCAAAAGACCGGCCTGTTAGTAAGGGCGGCTACCCAGGGTGTTAAGGGCGACAACTAGGGAGGAATCTTTCACCACTGAAGCCACCACCGGAGAATCTGGGGTCTTACGCAAGCCCGCCGGACATGTGGCCGTCGGGACGCACCCAACCACGCACAGGGGACATTACAAAAACCAAGGCGTTTTTCCTTTATTACTTCACACGCCTCTCAGCAAGTACAGTACGGCCTGATAGAATCAATGATGAAGGTACGGCCCAGCCAGCATTCAATAATTTCGTACCACCTTGGAGAATGTGCTAGATCACTGAACAAAGAATAGGTAAGTCGCCTTATTGCTCAGATTGAATGATCTCTGCTAAACCCTTCCTGAAACTACCTCAGTAAGCACAAATGCAACCTCTGAATGAAGTTACCCTGTTGACAATCTTCAACTGGAATTGCACAGTCTCAGTATGCTTGATTCTGAAGAGGGAATGTTCTTCAAAACCTAATGATCTGCAAAAACCCTTGTTTCTCAAACCCCGATGCTCTCAAAGAGAAATAATGAAAAATTCGAATAATCAACATAATGAGTTCGATTTTTCCTTGAGGAAATATATAATCTCTCTCAAAAAGTCGACCCTTCACAAAAAAGCTATTAAATGAGCAATTAAAATATCATTAAATCGCCATTTAATGACTTGGGAATTTTAATTACATAATGGCGTCCCTTTTCTTAAATGAGCATTAAAATACTCATTTAATATTAATTTATCCCTTTATTATAAAGTATTAATGTTACTTTATAATTTGCCATTAAATAATTATATTTAATTATTTTCATTAAAGTGACTTTATATTATAAAGTCAAATTAATAAACTTTTAATAATGATCAAATGCCTTAATAATTACTGTTTGCTCATCAGATCATCAAACCGGATCGAAACTGAGCTGACCAACTGAATCAGGTGCCCTGCCAAAAATAGCAACTCCTGCCTGCCTGACTTACTATAAATAGTAAGTACCTCTAAATCACTCTGTAAGTGTCTGCAGAGGCCCAAACCTGAATCAACTGTTGGAGTGATGATCCCCAATGCTGGATAACTACCTCAAATGATCCTCTAAACACTTCTGCCAACCTTCAAAGATCTGAATAATAGGCTAACCTCAAAAATAACTGTACTGCCTAGGAAGGGGACATTACAGTCTATATGAGTTGTAGCTCAACAAACTTAAAGTAGTACTTTGGTGGAATAATTCTCATATGTTGATTAATGTGTATGGAAAGAATAACTTTGATCAAATTGAGTGGATTGATGTCTCAAGATTAATTCGATTTGGGGTTAAAAAATGTTCTCTCAAGTCATTTATATCCTTCCAACTGCACCACTACTAAAACTAGCATTTTGATGTGACCAACTCTCATATGTTGATTAATGTGTCTAGAAAGAATATTTTCTATCCAGGATTGTGTTGACGTGGTTTTTGAGACCGCACCAACACAGAATAAAGTCTCCCAACGGACGCTCTATCCTCTCTTGGACAAAGTATTCAGCATGCTAAGATTGCGAATAAGATCATGCTTTCAACTCCAAGGTTCCTTAAGTGCGAATAGGCTCAGTTTGGCTCGATGTGATATTGCTGGTATTTCAAGGGGACTTACACAATTGTTCGACGACTGACAGCAGACAGCGGACTAAGGGTTTTCATGTAATTCGGATGATTTGGCAGGTGAGCACGGGATTCCTAATACTAATCGGAAATGTGCGGAAAGTAAAGGGTATAAGGCCTAAGAAATTTATATTCTATTCTAAATACAGGATATGTGGAGCTTCAATTCAATAGACTTCAACCGGATTTCACCTAGCCTCCGTCGGACAGCCTCAGTAAAATCGGTGCAATCTTCAAGGGAAACAGCGAAAGATGTTCAAGTTATAATTTAACATACATACACCATCAGAACGACGCATATAAGTATGTAAACCACAACCGAAGTTAAACACAAAATAATCTCCAGTCGACCACGCAAGGCGAACTTATCATCAACAAGCCGCTAGTGGTATGGAATAAAGCGAAGCTATCTCAATAAAACACCACACACCAAAATAAGCTACTTGCATGAATTTAAGCTACTTGGATACGAAAGGAAGAAGAAACCTTGCTAGCATTTCATGACAAGACGAATTCCATCATCAATGAAAAGATCTATTATCATAAAATGTGTTACACAACAATCTCCTCAAAAGTTTTCAAAGGGAAAACTTTCTCTCTTCTCCAAATTATGCAAAAATGCTCTACAATGCTACACTATCTAGCTCTAATGCTAATGCTCTCTCAATGTCTACTATTTCAATGTCTAATCTAATTCTAATCCCTTACAAATGAGGGGGACTCCCCCTTTATATAGCTAGCCAAGTCCCAAAAGACGGCTAGGGTTACAATCAATAGAGTGGCCAGAATCGTGCCACCTCAGCCCTAAATAATATTGCCCTAAAAACCGCCACAGAGGAGAGGGGTAATAAATGAGCCATAATGTCCACCATCATCCTTCTAGAAGATTCCGTTTGCAGACGCGTTCACACTGTTCTGGATCTTCCTTCTTGACTTTTGTTCTTCAACTTCTTCCACTTGAGCTAACACTTAGCCAATTTCTTGCAACTTTTTCTTCCTTCGAGATTGAAACTCGTAACTTTATCTTCCTCCGAAGGTTGTGATATCATCGTGCTTCACCACTTCAAGTCATCGTGCTCTGGCTTTGACATTCCTCCTGCAAAACAAGCAAGGAGAAAAGCATTAGGACACATCACAACATAAACTCAACTTACTTACCAAGTTTTGATCTCCAAGGATTTGTTGCCTCCACTAGCCAACTTCGTGTTCAAGTTCATGCCTTAGACAAACTTCATCTTTGAGAAATTCATTTCACTAACTAGGGCTCCGATACTCAAATTCGTTCAACTCCGGCTCTGGAAGACTATCTTTATGAAGGGTTTAAGCAAATTCACCTAGGCAGTTTCTTTCAAATCCATCGTCTGGAGAATTTCATCTTGAAAACACGTTTTCTTCACATTTGCCTTAGAAATTTTCAAGTTTCCCTTAGGAAAACTCATCAACCTGGTGCCCACTTAAAATCTTCATCCCAGAATCCTCGACAAGCTGTGGAAGACCTTGAAATCAACTCCTCATCGGCAATCTTCGATACCCAGAAGAAAATTTTCTCCAGAACGCGTCGAATTCATGGGTGCCCAACGAATGGGTTCATTTAATTTTCTTGAATTTTGAACCTTAGAAAATATTCTTTCATCAAATTTATTCTCGTTCTTTGCTCCCCTCTGAGAATTTTGCTCTGACTTGGAAAATTTTTATCAACCCGTGCAGCTGGCATTCACCGATTTCACCCCTGGCAACTCCGCTCGTGCTTCAAGAAAATCTTATCTCCTCAGAGTCTAGGCGCATTTTCTAGAGGAAGAAAATATTTTGTGCCTTAGAAATTTTTTTAAATCATCTCTTTGGAAAATTTTGCCTTGGAAATTTTATTTCATTTGCCAGTGGTAGAAATCTTTTCATCTTCACTTAGAAAAATTTTATTCATAGAGGCGCCTTGCACACTTCACTCGCCACCTTCACATTTGAAAAATATTCATTTGAAAACCCAACGCCTTAGAAATATTTCATCACGTATCTTATACTTTATTTCATTTTACCATCCTTGAGGAAAATCACGCCTTAGAACCTTTTCCAACACCTTATTACTTCCATCACTCTTGGCGCCCAGCACTTGGAGGAAAATTAAAAAAAAATAAAATAATGCCCAATATTCATCACCTTTCACCACGCCTAGCAAAAATCCTCAGACACTCTCCACTTTAGGCGCATTTTGTGGATGAAGGAGGGTAACGCCTAGTATTTACCTTGAGTTTACCACGCCTTGAAGCATCCTTCACTTTATTTACCTTCCTTACCACCACCACTTACTTTTTACACCTCAACATGGGCGCATTTTGCCCTCTGAGAAGGACGATCTTCATACTTAGAATTTTTTTGTGCTTGGCATATACTTGAAGGCGCATTTGGGCTAGGCAGAAGGATGAAAAGGCATTGACCTTCTTTGACTTTCCCCAGTTTAGGCGCATTTTGGCTTGTGTGAAGGACGAGCCCAACACTTAAAGAAATTTCATGACCTCCAGCTGAGATGGGCGCATTTTCAAGGAAGTGAAGGATGAAGTTCCAGACTTAGCCATTTTTCTCATCCTTGCCAGCTTCTCATACCCTGCTATTTATAGTAAACCTTCTCATTTTTGCACTTCTGAAGCTTGGATCAACTTGAAATTTTGAACGTAGCATCCTCATAGCTCTATTGTCCTGTCGACACTGCCATTTTTAGCTGACCTGCTATTTTAGCATGTTCCTGAAGGTGGCTTACTATAAATAGTAATTGCTTGCTTCTGATAGTTCCACTGCTTCGATCGACTTGAAATTTGAATGAGGCGCCTCACCACGTGACCTGACTGTCGACACTGATGCATGTAGCTGATTTACTATTTTTAGCCAGCTTCAAATTGACTTACTATAAATAGTAAGTGCTCCGATCGACTTGAAATTTCACCGCCAGATAGCTTGAAGAATGCCGGACAGCGGTGGTTTACATCGGTTTTCAAAATTCTGACTTTTGATTTTTAGGCTCCGAAGGAAACCTAATTCGCTTTGTGTACACAAATGAGCTTTTTTGCCTTCCTTTCGCGACACTCGCCTTTCTGAACTGAATCGCTAGGGCTGCCGGGACACACCTGCTAAAAATAGCAAGTTCCTTACTGAGTGAGAATCCTCGTTTGCATGTCATACCATCGCGAAGCTCTCGAAAAACCCATCAGGAATCATCCGACATGCAAAAGAAACCCGACATGCAAACCCTAAAAATAGCCTCGAAAGGCTGAATTCTGAAAGTTGTCATCTCACTTTGCATGTTACATCGTTGCGAAGGTCTTGAAAAACCCAGAAGGAATATGCAGACATGCAAAGAAAAACTCTGCATCTGCACCCTGAAATTTGCTCCGGGCGGACTACTAAAAATAGTAAGTTATCTGTTTTTGCTCAAATTTTGCCGCTTAGCACATTCGAATGCCGTGTGGACTGTCGAAATCTCAAAATGTTGACGAATCGCCTGTAATCTCACACTTACTAAAAATAGTAAGTACCTCGGAATCTGATAAATTTTTGCTGAGAGCCTGCTGGAAGCATACTGACAAGAACGTTAAGCTCAAGTTTCAAGTTATTCACCTCGTTTGACTTCAAATTGGCTGGAAAGACTCAAACCCTAATTTCAGACTTGGCCAAATTCATGTTGAAGCTTGCAGACGGGAGCGTCCCCAGGAAGCAGACCATAGAAAAGAGACAGACGGAGAGAGAGAGAGAGACAAAAACCAAAGCCAAAATGACCAGAATGGAGCAAAATTTAGGGGTCCCCATCTTGAATGGGGCGATGTGTGAAAAGGTCACAACAGATTGTTATACATCTCAGGAAGATCACAAAATTATATGTTTGGGATATATGAAGGAAAATTAAGCACCAAATTATTACATGCAATACATAGCAAAGAACTTTACTATGAGCCACATCATAGTGAATCCAAACAGTAAAATATGATAGAGAATGATTGTAATTGAGGAGGGAGTGAGTCAATGGGGTGTTCTCAAGAGGTCCAAGAGGGGTTCTATCATAATTAGTAATTTGATATTAACAGCCACATCTAGTTGCATGAAAATATACTAGAATAGTCTTTAGGCAAAGCCATATTTCATCATCAACTGACATTACATAGAAAATTTTGAGGTTGGAGATATATTGCAATTAATATCTAAGTTGCAAGAAATGCAAAAGGAGAAGCTTGTGCATTTCAGTATGCTGAAACATGTCCAACATCTATTTTGGGACTCTTTATGGTGTTATTTTTTGCTGCCAAAATGGCTGCTGCAACATCTGTCATAGCGCCTACCTTTCAGGCCTTGGATAAGGTTGATCCCTAAGAAAATAAGCTCTTACAAAGGAAACTTATTAAGAATAACCAGACATGCTTCTCTTATGTTACTTCCTCCTTTCGATAGATTCATACATTGGATGAAGTTTCTTCATCTTTTCTGTAAGTTGGATAAATTTTCATATAGCATCTAAATTTAGCAGCTTCTGGTCTGGATATGTGTCTTTAGTATGTTGTCCGGAACATCTCTTCTTGTACTCGAGTGTGTATCTTTGTTCTTTTTACTTGCAAGCTCTGGATAAAATGGTAATGGAAAGGCATATGCATCAAGATCTGTACAGTAGGAAAGTGCATTGCATCTGTGTATATTTTTTGTACATCTTTACAGCATGCATGAAGAATTGATATAATATTTCTTTACTTAGAATAGAAAACAATGTTATTGTAAATATTTATATTCTCTATGTGCTTTGCAAATGCATGGATAGAATACATTAAAATTTAGACGAGTCATTCATTATAGAACTTCCTTCAATGTCTTGAATTTGAGTTGGGTGTGTTCACTGTTCATGTCTTATCATTTGTCTCCAAATAATTGTGATATCTAGACAAGGAATACTATAGCCTATAATGTCCTTGTACATTTTATTTGATGTGAATACTTTCTCTGTTCTCTTTAGGTGATAATTATAGTATGTGGACCATATACTCTTTGTTTTTTGCATGAATATGTATTCGTAATTGTTTTATTTAAATTTAGGTTTAAATCAACTCTTCATGCAAAAGTGTTTATCTTTCTTAGCCTTTCTTAACAGAAAAATATTATATTTGGTTTATAAAATATTCACTTTTGTAATTTATGGAAACTAGAAGAGCTAAGACATAAGAACCTCATTACTGGTGTTGGATAGCAACAAACATAAATATTATGGTTTGGCTTGGCAAGACATTAATATACATCCACTGGATCAAAAACAACGTGGATATCTTGTTTATGGGAAACACTTCTTTAGATCACACAATGTAAACAGAAGCTACTGTTTTTAATACTGCCTAGAGTTTGAAGGCCGAATCTACTATATGTAGTTTCCAGTTTTCCATGTCAGTTGGACTTCTTCATAGTTTATAACTTTATATATGGTATGTCTTTTGAGAAAATCTGTATCCTTTTGCAAGTTTTGGAATTCAAATTCATGTTTCTCTGCACTATAGGGGAGAAATGTCCATATCAACACTTAATTTAAATTTTCATAATACTTACTGAAATTATTAACACATATCAATGGAATCCATCTTTCTTTTCCAAATCAATCCATTAGTGCATCTTAGAGAAGTCTTATTCACTTGAATAGTACATTTTCAATCAATATAAATTAGTTCTAATCAATCCCTATGATCCATTACAGAAGACGATGAAACCTGGAAGACTCAAACCAGTAAAAGAACCTGTTTGTGGAAGCTTGTTCTGTTCAAAGGGGCTATTGTGGTGAAATATAATTCCAGAGCCAGTTTTATCTGGCAGTGTCAGCAGTCATGGCAATCTGCTAGAGCATTAGTAAATATATAGGATCTAACATGCCAAGTAGAGTTGAATCTGATAAGCACTCTAGCTAATATGAAATCCCTGCCTAAGAAATAAATAGGAATGCAAGTCAAACTGCTGTCTTATTTAAATCATTATAGCAAGAGAGACGCTTGTTCCATGTCAGTACATTGTGATGCTGAAACTAGTAGACTTATGCCTGCAGGGGTAGCAATGAAAGATGATATTTGGCATAAACCAGTATTGTTACTGGATTGAAGCAGCATGACCCATCAACAACAAAATGATGCTCCTCAATACTCATTAATTTTACACAATGCATGCAACCAACAAAATCACAACTCAGATCATGGGAATCAACATTCATCAGTACATCCTAGAAGCGAAGGTCAAATGGCCTTAAGTTTAGGCACACAAATATGTGCTCAGGAAGCATCGCAGGCACCTGACTTATTAGCAGAGAGTGTTATTAAAGTTAAGAATGGCATAGAAAATATCGAATCCTTACAATATGAAGAGAAGATAAAGAAGCCCCATATTTTTCCTACTTTAAGCAATTTTATTGGCCCTGGTACCTCACTATCAGCTGTTCCATTTGACATCTTATCAGAAATTGAAAACAATGACTTGCAGAATCCTTTCAGCAGTTGTCCATATAAGAGAAAAGAGACTTCAAGCATCAATGCAACCATGGATTTTTGTTTTCCCAAAGAATCCAGTATGCTCAACAATACTGGCACCTGTAAACATCATAATTGGAAAAATGATCCTTGTGAAAGCCTTGCTTCTACATCTTTCTTACCAGAAACAGACAGTTCAAGGTTAATGAACATGGAACTTGGAGACTGTGCTATGAACTTTTCCACTTCCTCTAGTGCCATCAAATCAATTACTTGTGAAGAAAGCCAATTGGAAATGTTACTTGAGTCACCTGCTAATAGTTTACTGGGCCAGTCATCAAAGCTTTTTCTGTTTCAGATGGGAGATGAACTATCTACAGCTCTTGTTTCTGGACTCAGGGGTGGTCTTGGAAATTTTGATTCTGAACTACAAAATGATATAAAACAAAATTCTTCCTTAAATCATGCTCATCTGATCAGTGGTCAGGGGTACACTGAGGCCTTTGTTCAAGAGTTCAAATCTGCTTCAAATCTTGGCGACATAATTCTGGACTCCAATTCAGGTCTTCCATTTTTTTCAGAATCAAAAGAAGATCTTCTGGAGGCTGTCGTAGCTGGTTTTCCATCCAGTAGGAAATTGGAACCCATATCCTGTTCAGTTACTATTGATGACACGTCTTCTCAGATTGGTTCCTCCAAAGGAGCTAATTTTGTAGATGATACCAACAAAAGAGGTTTTCCCCTTGGAGACTCTACACAAGTTTCATCTATTCAATTGCAGAAGTCAACAAATGCAAATACCGCAATTGAATCTACAATTTTTTTTCAAGATTTGCTAAAAGATAACAGTGGGATGCATTCTGAGGGAGAGGGCGTAAATGGACACAAGCATGAAGATACACCAAATACTGTCCGCAAAACTTGCAAACCAGTGAAGACAGGCAGACCAAGGCCCAAGGATCGGCAGCAAATTCAGGACCGTGTTAGAGAATTGCGGGATATAATACCTAATGCAAATAAGGTTGCTATTAGGGTCTGCATTTTGGTTGTTACATCCTTTCTAATTTTCTCATTTTCTCTTTTGATAAATCTCTGTTGCTTATTCAGTAAGGAAGGGTAATATGTGTTCTTTTTATATTCCATGTCTGATTCTTTTCTGGAATTTCATTTGCATAATCATGGTTTAAATGGATTTGTACAGTGCAGCATAGATGCTTTGCTTGAACGGACTATAAAATACATAAAATTCTTACAAACTATTACACAGCATGCTGGGAGGTGGAGCTACAAAGGAATGTTTAAGGTATACTCCTTTTCCTTCTTTCTTGATCTAATCGAGGGCTTATCTCTTCTACTAAGCATGACTTGGCTGCAGAAACTAAACATCAATAATTAACATGAGGTTTTCAAAGTCCATGAGAAGAGTATATAGCTTCTTATAAAAACTCACATTTCTTTGATCAACATTTTGGATCACATTGGTTATCCAACGTTAGCATAGTTTAATCTCATTACCGTGATGATGGATCAGGCTGTGTGGTCTGAAACATTGATGAAATAAATTTATACAGTTTTTACATTTTACCAGAAGCTTTATACTCTATCTAAACATCATTCATACATCAAAATACTATCTGTAGCTTAATTAGTTTTGCATTTATAACAAAAAATATCATTCCTTCTCTATCCTATGATCAATTGAAACATTCACTTCTGTTGTCAATTTGATTTACATTAGGGAGCTTAGTCAAGATAGAACTAACAGGAAAGTGTATTCCCAATAAATGAATAACAGAAGTTGAAATCTTGCTTGGTATGTATGGCGAAACATCAGAGAACTTGAGAAGAATATCATTTGAAAAAATATTGAAATGGAAAATGAGATGAAAATAGTCAATGACTCACATGCTTCAGTTTACGATAATTGATATTGAATCCTTGATTTTAAAGGTAAAGCACTGAGGCAACATTGCTAACTATAATGACCTCCTTACTTGTTTCAGCCTTGACCTTATAAAATAAATAATGAGAGAAATACGTCCACAGTAGAAACAATAGAGTGTAAGATAACACTTCAGGTTTGGTAAATTTTTCTCAGTATTTTAAACTCTATGTTTTTTATGTTGCAAGGACAAGACTTCAAACTAGCCTAAGAGTACTGCTGAAATCTCCTTCATAAGATTACATAACAATAAAGCAAAGGAGGAGTTCAATAATCCAACCATTTTACTAGTTATCATATAGGTAGGTTTTCTGATAAACCAGTGCAGAAAGTGAGAACTGGGGCTGGTTACACACCCTTTCCGTTCAAGATGGTAACATCAGCCCAAAGCCTAGATATAAACAGAAAACGTTTGTGTCAAGATGAAAAATGTTGAAATTCACTATTGTTTAAGCTATGTTGATCCTACTTCTAATGTGTTTTGAAGCATTTTCCTGAGTGTACACTTCAATATTGCTTCTAATGCAGTTGTTCAATCTCGGGATTGACTTGACAAGCCAAAAGATAAAGTTTTTCTCCAATTAATTGGGAGTAAATTGAGAAATTAATAAACAGTGAAAAAATCATATATATATACATATCATGCCAAATTGTGATTTTGCTGATAAAATTGGGATTTAATTGCACTTACTGATAAATTGCAATTGTTTGCTTATTTTTTGGTGCATTGGGTTTCATGCTGAGCATAGGAAAAAAATGACAATCTGATTCAGATTGGATTGTCAAATTTGCTGAGTGCCTATTACTTCCAAGTTATTGTGATTTTTCAGAGAGTTTTGCTCCTATTGATTGAGTAAAAATATGGCTAAACCTAAATTTATTGTTGCATGTAGTGCTCTTCAGTTGACTGATAATAAATGAAGGTGCAATAGAGGTCACTTGAAATATTCCGAGCCAAATTTTTTCGATTTTAACAAATTGCAAATTACAATCAATGCACCCGTTAAGGTTAGAGGATAAACCAAAACGTGCAGAAAGCAACTCTAACCAGAATGTACACCAGGATCCTGATGTGGGCAAGGTGTGAGCATTGGTCAGAGGATCTAAAACAATTTGCTTATGCTGTAACTCTAACCAAGAATGGCGCCGATGATGGCGAGCATATGGTCAGAGGATCTCCTACTCTAAATACCGAAAAGGAACTCGACACCAAGTATGTGCTACCCAATCCAGAATGGAGTGAGGGGCGACCATATGGCGGAGTGATTACAAAATTCAATGCTTGAAAGTGAATGCTGAAAACTGGAAATTCTCAACACCCAGAATGTGCTTGCTAACCCGAGGTGGGAAAGTAGCTACCATAGGGCGGAGATAAACTAATTACAATAGCAATTATTGAAATAGAAAGGAACGTTACAATATGATAAGCAAGATTATAATCTGCTGTCAGTACTACTGCCAGCTTACAAAATATTAGTCAAAGCCTTGCTATCAATACAATTGAGAATGTAATAGAGCTGTAACAATGCTTATTGAATTCCGTTCAATGAATAAGGAAGATTAAACCAGAAACTGCAATATGAAGGCCAACCTGATAATCTGATTTTTGACAGTCCGAATCTTCATATACACGAACAGCAGCCTTGTATCTCACAGATTCATTCGTAACTCACTCAAAACTTAATCAATCTTCCTGAAACGAAATACAATGTGATTCCAAGAAGATGGCGCCCAAGATTAACACTGAAAACGGACTCAAAATGCTCACATTAATTAATGGTACGAAATCCAAGGAAATCAAATGGTACAGCCCAGCAAGAAGGGCGATTTCCTTTTAAAAATTAAATACTCGACAATAAAATCTGCAATCTGGAGAAATGAAGCGCCCCTTACAAACACATAGATTTATGCAATACCCAGAAGCAATATTTTTGTATTTTTTGATTTACGAATAAAAACTCAAATCTGCTGTAGCTAAAATGCAATTCTAGAAACCATCTAATATGCAAGAATCTGATCTAGACAGCCACAAGCTGATTACAATGCACACAATTCAATGCAAACTCACAAACTATGCTAAATCACCACTAGTTGCTGTATTGCAAGCAAGAAGCAATGCCCGAGGTAGGAGGCCTTCATTCCTCGAAGCAATCCCAAAGCCAATCCGGCAGCATAACATTCCTGTAGATCAAAGATGAGAAATGATGCACAACGCCTTCCTTTTATAACTTCCTGTTGACTTCTCGAAACCCTAAAATCCAACTCAATGCCAAACCCTAGCTCTTTCTCCAAGATGGTGTCCTTTTCTTTTCAAGCTCAATATTGATATTTTAATTAAAATCCATACCTTGATAAATGCGCCCATATTAAGCTTGCTGTGACTTAGAAAAATTCAACATAAATTAAATATACCTTCAATGATGGCGCCACCCTTCAAGTCCACCTTTTAAAATAACATTAAGTTATTTGACTAGGCCAAGGTGATAAAATAACATTTAAAATATAATGTTATTTTTAAGTGAAATGAGCTTATCTCTCCAAAACTGCATTCTGAAGCCCGAAACTGAATACGCCACTTGAGTCAACTGAAGGGGAGAGTCAACTGCCTGAGACCAACCTGTTTACTGCCAAAAATAGAATTTACTAAAAATAGTAAATTCCTGGAAATGCTCAGAAAGCCGAGATGAACATACCACTGCGAAGCTCTCTGAAAACCCAGAAAGAATCCGCCATTGAATCCACTAACTCTGAGCAAGGACATCCTTAAAAATAGGAAACCCTAATTTTACCTTCCGACTAGCCTTCGGGTTTCCAAAAAAGGCCAACGGTCACTGGAAAGGTCAGGTTCGAGAAGGGGACATTACAATCCGCCCTTCCCAAAATTGCTTGTCCTCAAGCAATACCACCACAACTCCAGAAATTTTAAAACTAAACCATACGCAACAAGTATGATCCCTGGTTCCCAAACCCATCGCAGGAAGGACCCACCATGCCGATGCTGCTCCACTCTGATCACATCCGTGAAATCATCATGCCTATGCTGCACTAACCTTCCTTGCAACCCCAAAGTGTTACTGTCCATGATACTCATACTGAAAAATCTTAAAGGACTGAGACCAGCTTCATGCGACGTCTCATGTCCAAGAGGCCCAAAGTCAACAGTATCAACTATACCACTGTCAACCACAATGGATAGGCTGCTCAACTCAAAATCAAACTCCTCAACATACCTCCATATTGTAACAAACGAAGCCCTGATGGAAAAAATGATATCTTCAAATCTTCTTGCAAAGAGGAAAGCAATCCTTTGCAAGAGCTCAACAAATTCAGCCTTATGGCTTCTTCTGGAGCTACTATGCATCAACTGAATTATATCGACACCACAATGAAGACTTCTAATCACTCTTACTGTTCCAACTCCAAGAGTCTCAGAAGGGAAAGCCAAAGCATGTGGAAGTTCGTTGTCCAAAACCAATATAGTAAAGAAACTATCAAAATTTGCTTCACAAACCTCCATAGGATGAACTCCAAAAGTAGAATAGGTGCGAAGGAACAAATAATCTCTGCTGTTCAAGGCCGAAGTCAGCGAAGTGCAATATGATTTTAGTACCTCACACAAGAAAAAACAGCAGCACCCAAGAAATTCCCAAGTGTGAGTGTATGATATGAGCATAGAGTTGCAAGGTAACAACTCAAAAATGGCCGAAAAACATACTAGAGCAATCTCCATCTGAAAACTACCACCTCGTTGGCAAGTGGTGATGAAAAAACTCTCCCAAACGAGAGTAACTCCACAAGTAACAGGGCTGGTCTGCCTCCAACCAGCAAGCACGAGTCTCAAAATCTGCTCTTGTCTTAGCCAAGGATCAACGCCAAGAGCAACCAATTGTTCCTCTTTCCAATCCATACTCAAAATTTCTCTCCAATCCATTTGTCGATGAACAAACGGAACCATCATGGGGCTGGAAAAGAAAGTCACAACATCATTAATACTGAAATTTTGATCCTTATCCTTCAAAAAGTCCTTTCCACAAGTAATAAGTTCTATCAACCCATATTGAGAATCCCAAGCATGGATACCCAACTGAAAGTGATTTCCAACATACTGAAAAGAAAACTCAACACATTCCCAAATGCTAGTAAGGATCAAGTGCATACTGAAGAGATTGATGCCTCCGCTAATGAACCTTTGAAGCCTATCCATGAAAGCTTCAACAACATTGGAGCATGAACTATTAAATGACTTCAAATACAAATCCAAAAATAGACCAATATGTGCCAAAGTATTGTTCAACCAAAGGGATGGATTGACAAGCATGCAAACACCAAGTTCTGGTCCATCTTCATTCCCTTCTTCATGAGTAACAAGACTAAAATCTTCGCTTCTTGCTGCTGTACTGAAGTTACCAGCAGCTACCAAATCTTGCCTTGTTAACATCTTGGTGTCGAAGATGTTGAACTCTCCTCGTAACAACACTTCCCATGTATAGACTTCATCCTCAAACCCACTTATGCATTCATTACTAATCAGCAAACGTGGCACATCCACATACTCGGTCTCATTCTCTGTTTCAACTTCCGTCACATAGAGGGGATTGCCATAATCTCCTTCATCACTTTCTTCAAAGAGAGGATTGTCAAAAACTTGAAAGTCACCCCATCCATCTTGTTGATCCAAATCTGCACTTGTAACTTCAGTCCTTCTTGTGAGACCTTCTAGGTCAAGCTCCTCTCGAAGACTATCAAGCTCACCGATTACTTGCTTGATTTCTTTGGCTCTATGTGCATTCTCTTGCTCTGTGAAAAATTTGAATTTAGCAAACTGATTTTCTACCTCCATTAAAGCCATTTGAGTTTCTTCTAGTGTAGCTCTTGTTGATCCAAGTTCCAGAGAAAGTTCATCAATCTTCCTCACTCTCTCTTGAGAAGCACAAATGGTCTTCTTTGCAACTTCCATGGCGTAATCACGATCTTTAACCAAGTGCATGTACTCGGACTTCAAGGTTACCAACGAGTTTCTGATAAGTTGCAGATTGGGAAGAGCAACTTCATCTTTCACTCCTCTTTGTCTCTCTTCAAGCTGAGCCTTCCAGTACAATTCTTCAACCAAGCTATGTGTGTGATCAAACAGGGATAAAGCTTGCACTTCCTTGTCAATGGACACCTTGAATTGTCTGTCCCAATCATGACAATTCAAAGATGATGAACTGTTGATAGGATGCAACGGAAAATCAGAACTATGTCCCTTGTCTTTGCTGCCTTCATTGCTGCTCCAACATTTATGAACTTCACCATTGACTAGTGGAGAATGCTCATTATCAAAAAAAGCATCATACTTCACAGATTCTTTGACCCCAAGTTTGCAATCAACTTCATGCATTGGAAAATCATATTTGTGTTTAGTAACACCTTCAAACTCTACATCTTCAAGAGCCACGTGGTCTTCTAGCTCTTCATCCACCTCACCGTCTTCTTGATCGAAGGCTAAGGCAGCTCCTAACTCGAACGAAGAATCATCGAATGTTGTTCTGAAAGTTTTAGAAGAAACAACATCCTTCTTGGTGGCTGCAACCAACTCGAAAGGATCACCATGGAACTTTTCACAGCAAGCTTCTTCATCAAAGACAACTTTTCCTTCTGTGCCCTCCTTATAGCTTGCAATGCCAACGAAACTTTGGTCTTCATCAGGATCAAAGGGAAACTCATCCCACAAAGTTTCTCTGTCATACCTTGGTGCCAACACACCCGGATCCCAAATGCTAGTGGGTTGATTAAGATGATCAATAGGAAAAAACTTATCATGCTCCCTTTGTAGTGATGACTCTTTGAATAAGTCAAGTCCCAAATCCCTCAAATTGATATCGTCAAAAACATTTCTCTCCAAAGACCGAGTTTGCTGCTCAAACCCAAAGTCACCATCATAATGAAGTGAAGAATCTTCATTGCTTGTTGTTTTGAACACTTCAACGTCATTATCTTCAATATGACCTTGTATGGACTCTTTGGAATTATCTCTATCATCAGGACCACTAAATTTTCCTGCATCTTGCTCAGACTTCTCCAACAGTGGCTTCAGTTTCTCTTCACATTGATTAAATAATTCCTTGATCAGCATAGCAGCAATAGGAGAATCCTTTTCTTCACACTCATATGTGTCCAAGAGGAGAGATTGGACATTTGGTGGAATTTCATCTGACTCATTAATGGTGAGAATAAGGATTTTCTTCACAGCTGCAATAACATCCTCTTCTTGTTTGCTCCAAGTGGATATGAAGAGGTAATGGAACAAGTGATAAATCTGATCATGCATTTCCAAGGCAAATAGCAAGTTACTTACCCAGAGATCTGAAAATGTCTTTAAGATAGCAACCTTTCTAGCAAATAGATTGCTTCCAGTTTCATCAAGATCTTGGAAACTTTCTACAATCATATTCAGAATGATTTTCATGGTTTCATTATCATAGGGTGTCAAAGGAACCACAATCCTCATCATCTCCATGAAGCAAGAAGAAATCAACAGCTTCATTTCTTCATTTGGATGTCCCAGCCAATAGGGCTGAACTAAAAGGTGAACTGCAGGTGACAATGCCAATTCCATCCATTTAGAAGGTGACTGCTCCACCTGTCTCAAACATTGTTCCAATATTTGAAGATTATTCTTTTCTTCTTCCATTGACTGAAATTCTTTGTCAAGTCTATTTCCAACCGCAAAAAGTGTTTGCTGCAGCTTAATCTCTTCTCTGTTACCCATGTTTAACTGACACTTCTAAACCAAGCTGAACTCTGTTCTGACCCCTGGTGTAGAAACTGATTTCTCTATCATTCAACTGTCAATTGAACCTTGATGGGCATAGGATGGCAGGATGCATGGCTCTGATACCGCTGAAATATTCCGAGCCAAATTTTTTCGATTTTAACAAATTGCAAATTACAATCAATGCACCCGTTAAGGTTAGAGGATAAACCAAAACGTGTAGAAAGCAACTCTAACCAGAATGTACACCAGGATCCCGATGTGGGCAAGGTGTGAGCATTGGTCAGAGGATCTAAAACAATTTGCATATGCTGTAACTCTAACCAAGAATGGCGCCGATGATGGCGAGCATATGGTCAGAGGATCTCCTACTCTAAATACCGAAAAGGAACTCGACACCAAGTATGTGCTACCCAATCCAGAATGGAGTGAGGGGCGACCATATGGCGGAGTGATTACAAAATTCAATGCTTGAAAGGAAATGCTGAAAACTGGAAATTCTCAACACCCAGAATGTGCTTGCTAACCCGAGGTGGGAAAGTAGCTACCATAGGGCGGAGATAAACTAATTACAATAGCAATTATTGAAATAGAAAGGAACGTTACAATATGATAAGCAAGATTATAATCTGCTGTCAGTATTACTGCCAGCTTACAAAATATTAGTCAAAGCCTTGCTATCAATACAATTGAGAATGTAATAGAGCTGTAACAATGCTTATTGAATTCCGTTCAATGAATAAGGAAGATTAAACCAGAAACTGCAATATGAAGGCCAACCTGATAATCTGATTTTTGACAGTCCGGATCTTCATATACACGAACAGCAGCCCTGTATCTCACAGATTCATTCGTAACTCACTCAAAACTTAATCAATCTTCCTGAAACGAAATACAATGTGATTCCAAGAAGATGGCGCCCAAGATTAACACTGAAAACGGACTCAAAATGCTCACATTAATTAATGGTACGAAATCCAAGGAAATCAAATGGTACGGCCCAGCAAGAAGGGCGATTTCCTTTTAAAAATTAAATACTCGACAATAAAATCTGCAATCTGGAGAAATGAAGCGCCCCTTACAAACACATAGATTTATGCAATACCCAGAAGCAATATTTTTGTATTTTTTGATTTACGAATAAAAACTCAAATCTGCTGTAGCTAAAATGCAATTCTAGAAAACATCTAATATGCAAGAATCTGATCTAGACAGCCACAAGCTGATTACAATGCACAATAATTCAATGTAAACCCCACAAACTATGCTAAATCACCACTAGTTGTCTTGCAAACAAGAAGCATGCCCGAGCTAGGAGGCCTTCATTCCTCGAAGCAAACCCAAAGCCAATCGGCAGCATAACATACTGTAGTCAAAGATGAGAAATGATGCACAACGCCTTCCTTTTATAACTTCCTGTTGACTCTCGAAACCCTAAAATCCAACTCAATGCCAAACCCTAGCTCTTTCTCCAAGATGGCGTCCTTTTCTTTTCAAGCTCAATATTGATATTTTAATTAAAATCCATACCTTGATAAATGCGCCCATATTAAGCTTGCTGTGACTTAGGAAAATTCAACATAAATTAAATATACCTTCAATGATGGCGCCACCCTTCAAGTCCACCTTTTAAAATAACATTAAGTTATTTGACTAGGCCAAGGTGATAAAATAACATTTAAAATATAATGTTATTTTTAAGTGAAATGAGCTTATCTCTCCAAAACTGCATTTTGAAACCCGAAACTGAATACGCCACTTGAGTCAACTGAAGGGGAGAGTCAACTGCCTGAGACCAACCTGTTTACTGCAAAAAAATAGAATTTACTAAAAATAGTAAATTCCTGGAAATGCTCAGAAAGCTGAGATGAACATACCACTGCAAAGCTCTCTGAAAACCCAGAAAGAATCTGCCATTGAATCCACTAACTCTGAGCAAGGACATCCTTAAAAATAGGAAACCCTAATTTTACCTTCCGACTAGCCTTTGGGTTTCCAGAAAAAGGCCAACGGTCACTGGAAAGGTCAGGTTCGAGAAGGGGACATTACATCACTTGAGATGATCACTACGTTACCGAGAAATCCTTATCATTGAACATTTTAGAATTTTCGTAACTAGAAGCTCCTTTACTTTTGTGAGAATATTTGTTTGCAATGGAGTGAAAAATAACTGGCTGATTTTTAACGAGTCTTATGCGAAAATAAAATGGCTTGGGATTGTACTTTGAAATGGAAAAAAGATTAAATAAGCTTTAGAAGAGTCCCTCAAGTCCCAAAGACAGAAGTAGCATAAGCCTTATTATGGTTCCAGTAATATAAATCTGAACAGAAGTGGATTCCAACTGAAAAACAACACCTTTAGGAATCCCTTAACTAAATATTGTGTTTTTTTGAGTGGTTTTGGATTAGAAATAAATGGTGAAGACCTGTTAAAATATCTCTAACAATTTTTCAACTAGATTCAGTTTATATTTTGTCGGTTCATTTAAGATCTCGAGCTATAGTCTGCGTTATTTCTTGATCATTTAGCAATATCTGATCTAATAGTGTTGACAGAATCTATAACAACACACTAATTATTCTAAGATAATATAGACTGAAACAAATCATTCTTTAACAGATATTAACAAATTTACTTACATTAGTCCATGGAACATAATTTCTTTTAAATTTATGTGGACATATTTTGGAAGTCGCCCAAATAGTTTGTCAACAATAACTGCCAAGGAAGAGAGAAGACACAGAAACACAAACCATGGTAGGAAGACTTAAGCACCTCCCAAAGACATTCTTATCACAAACATAAGCATGGTTTTCAAGAAAATAACAGGTCACATAACAGGTTCATTTTTTATCCACATGGCTATGACACTGTTTTTGTAAATATCAGTATTTCCATGGAACAGCTTCCATCCATTTTCTTCCATTCAATTGTAATCCAATTACTGAAAAGCTTATAATGTGCCTAGTTGACCTATCAGTGCCTTGTAATGAATGTTACTTACTCTATTATATTATTATAAACAAGATCAATCAAGCAGAGCATATATAGTTTGGAACTTACATCTTTTTTAAGCACTTCAAAATATAAGTATGCAAAGGGAACTTCTCATTCACGTGTGGCATTTCCTTGCTTGCACATATTTTTTTCTTCCATGGGATGCATAAATGTTTGAGCTTATGTCCCAACATGTGATGTGATAATTCGTTCTGTATCTCAGTATCTTGAGTTTTTGGAATCTAAACCATAAGATTTCTCTTCTTGTTCTTCTTGTTCTCTACATTTGGATGGATTATTTTGTTCATGGCTTAAAATTTTATCATGCCCATAATTGCAGATGAGTGGAGATGAAGCTATAACAGTTTCACCTAAGGAATCAGAAAGTGGAGCATGCTGGGCAGTTGACTTGGCTGCATATGGAGAAATTCAAAGGAGGCATTGCCCAATTATTGTTGAGAACCTTAGTCAGCCAGGCCAGATGCTTGTGGAGGTAAGTAGATATTAGCTTTTCTTTTAATAAAATGGTGAAAAAGTAAAGCATTATAAAATCAAAAACATCCACAGTCAACCAACCTTCCAACTAATGGTCAAGTACATCAGCCTAATAATAGCATAAATTCAGGTAGCCCAAAATTGGGCACTACGAAATAACCATCTAACCTTCATTTTCCATCCATGACCAAAATTACAACTACCATAACATCTTTCAGTAACATAACAGTCATTAGCTACTCCACTAAATATCAAAGTTTTCAGAATATCTACATAAACCAAAAAAACTATTACATCATTTTTTAGGCTTTCCAAGCCAAAGTCAAATCCTACACAACACAGAAGAAATAACTAAAATTTCCGGCACTTCACCAGTGTGACTCCAAATTGGTAACCTTTCAATCCTGATGCTTCAATGGGGGAAGGATCAACCTGGGCAGTACCTCTTTGAAAATGGTGCTAAATTCTTATTACACAAATCTATCACCATGTGGGGGCCAATCCATGGGCTCTCATCTCACAACAGACCTTTCATCAGATGACTGATAAAGAGATGGGCCTTAATGTCTACTATGGTTTTCTAGAAGTGGCACATGTCATACACTGAATGAAACAGCTAAGGAACTGACAATAAAACCCCTGAATAATTTTATTTTGCATGAACCAGCTGGACTGGAACGTGTTTCACTACTGAGCTACTGGCCCCTTTGTGACTTTGGCCTTTTCGTAGGCTCATTGTTATGATTTGTATGTGGTTTATTTTCTCCAACACCACTATTTCAGCTACAATTTGGTGCTTAGGGCTCCCAGTGTTGCTCTAATACCATGTTATTTTTGCATGGAACAGATAGGGATTGAACCTATGAGGTCCACATTATATCCATATTGTTTCTCATTTTCATAAAATCCATTGTGTCCTTAAAATCCATGCTACCCTACCAATTTAGTTGTTGGAAATTGCTTTCCTTCAAGCTGGGCATGGTGACTAGGTGATAGTTACTAAACTCAGACTTGGCACAGACTGGGCAATCTGATTTTTGACTTGGACTTAGACTCGGTAAATTGATAAAACCATGAAATATAGAGATTTTATAAGGATTTAAAGTTTTTTCTATGCAGTCTTCACTAAATCAACTTTAATAACATAATAAGCTAATTGATTACAAGCTACTTTGATCACATACACAAGTATGCATTGAGCAATTGAGTGCAAAAACAGATTTGAGCTGAAGGAAACAGCATTTTTAAATATATAAATATTCTCAAAGTGTTTTAGGTGTGTATGACTCATGGACTACGATATTCATGCCATCCAAAACAAAAATTCGAAGCATATTGTGCTGACAAATCAATCCCCACAGATTTTCAGAAATCAAAGATAATTGGAAGAGTGGTGTTTGTTTGTAATGTTATATACAATTTATAAATGGAGAAATCATGATTGCAGGCTCTCAAATCAATGCAAATTTTAGCAGAGGAAGTGAACCTATTGTTGGAGTGAAATTGACACTGAGAGGGGGGGAGGGGGAGGCGGAGGGGGAGGGGGAGGGGGAGGTGAATCAGTGTCTTAACATAATTGAACAATTTTTCATAAAATTAAACCATAGCTCAGATTTCATCTCAATATTAAAATGATTAAAGCATTCATTAGTTGAATGTAATCATTCAGAACCAGAATTGAGAAAAGTAGTAACCAATCAATGAACAAAGCATTAAACAACTCAGTAAAGCAGTGAGATCACAGAAGTACAAAAAGACACAAGATTTTGCCGAGTGGAAAACTCTCCTGGGGTATAAAAACCACTCCCGAAATGCCTTGCAGGCTTAATCTTTTAATCAACTGTTCACAATGCCTTATAGGCTAATTTTTGAGCACCCACTCAAGGAGCACCAACCCCTCAAATTATATTTCTGAACAATAATAATATCTCAGAGGATCTCTCTGTTTTCAGTGAAGCTCATAACTCTCTGTTTTCTAGTCTACCTAATACCCTAAGAATTCAACAATTGAATCCTTAAAATATTACATAGAGAAGAATATTACAGTATCTCTGCATCTTTGTTTTTCAGATCCTATTACAGAGTTTTTGAACACATTTTTGATACAGCCAAAGAACAATGTTCCAAAATTACAACCAGAGTCCTCACAGTGTTTACAACACTGGTTTTTATACAATATTTTCAGTATGTCTGTCAAAAGAAAGTCTTCAAATATGTGTTTATTAGAGGAAACTGAAACTCTCTTGCCGTTTTAAGAATATGTGTCAGAAAAGTAAATGTCTGCAAGTGTAACGCCTTGAACAGCAGACTATAAATAAACTTTGACTGGTTTATAAATGCTTTGACAAGAATAAGTCACAAAGCTTCTTCAAATCTGCACTTACAATTACAAAACCCTAAACAGATGCAATAGTCTTCAATAGAAACAAATTTTTTGGAATACCCAAATGATCAAACATATATTTTTGAATACCCAAATGCTGAAAGCATTAAATTCTGTGTTGAAGAAGAGATTTCAAATTTGCATCTGATACATTTTCATCAAAACCACGACTGCCCAAAACAGAAAATCATAAACTCTCAATGCTCAAAGAATATTCTGCCTTGTAACCGTTTCATTTCAAAAAAGTGAACACAATAATCATTGAAATGAGTGAGTCAAAAAATCTTTTGCAAAAATCTGATCATGCAAAGAAAAACGTCTCCATCCATAAAGAGATTTCCAAACAATAATGCCCAAGGACTGCCATTTGCTAAATAAAAACACCAAATAAAGATACCTGTTTGTGCAGCAATCAAATAAATACCATTTGAGGCTGTGCATGATTTCTTTCTGCCTTTACCAAGCTTCCAGCCAGAAACGCACCAAATAAAGCTTCCATACTCCACTGAAAAATCTGTTACAGCCAGCAACAACAAAAGCTTAATCTCTCATGATGGCGGCCAGGCAAGGGTTCCATACCCAGCCAAAAGAATAAAACCACGAATTTTTCCCTAACAAGCTTTCTTCTCAAACGAATCATTATGTTGAAATGAAGAGTGATTTGAAGTCCACTCCAAGTCAAAAATAACATCATAATAATAAAAAAGAATATGATTAAATCGCTGTCCAAAGGAGGCCGACCAGATTATTATCTCTTAATCATGTTAAATGATAACATATAATACTTGCAAAGTGACTTTTTGATATTTGGCAAGTAATCTCATAAAGTCGACATAAGCATATGAAGAATGATGGCAGTCGATGTCTTTTCCAAAGTCAAATTTAATGACTTTACCCATAGTAAAAATTTTTAAGAATGAAGCCCAAGAATCATTACCTTCTCTTATATATGAATGGGTAGGTAGCTTATGAAGAGTGAAGTCATTTATCAAAACAAACTCACCAAGGACAATCACCTTCGAGCCAATTAAATATATATGAGCACGGAAGATCAAAAGAGTGATATCAACCTTAAGTGCATAAGCAATACAAATGTATGTACCAATATGATGTATTGTAAAGAGATCATAGCAATGAAATCTGATAGGCTATCATATGTTAATGACTGAATTTTGCCAATGAAGCAAGCAAGCTGAATACCATGTGAAGGAGTATATGCAACAATAGTGATAAACATAAGATATACCTTCACTTGAAGAACCTTCATACTGAACTGATCATCACAAACATCTGAAAGCATAAACAGTGAATGCCACCTGTCTGCACATGGAACTCGAGGCATCAGTACACAACAAACTATATCAACTGTGAAAACACACAAGGCTGTCCATGAATAAATGCAGAATGTCAAAACCAACTGAAGCCGTCTGAATGTAAACCAATGCCAATGACATCAAAGAAGTACCATAATAAACCGTAAGGATCCAAACTGAGACTGAACATCAAAGAGAACCAACTGAAAGGGATTTTGTCATCAAGGACAAACAATAAACACAACTGAGATCCAACACTTATTGATTATGAAACTAACGAAACTGAATTTGTTATGCTGAGATGGTGAACCAAGTCATGATGGAGATGAAAAAGGATCAGAAATGGTCTACTAAAGAAGGCATTTGGCAGAGCAATTATATGGACTCATCAGCTTCCACTTGGGCAAATGTAACTCTATTTTACTACAGGAAGGTTAAAAGTGATAGAAAACATATAAAACAGAAAAAGTATTTTTCTTGATACATGCATGTTATCTGATATTGGAAGTACCACTATTGTGAGAAATGGAGAGCTTGCAGAGCAGGATAAAACAGGAAATGCAGGGAGTAAAGAGTATCAGCATGGGGATAGTGCCTCTGAAATTGTCTTACAGAATTCACAAGATGGATTTGTAAGGGCACGGGATAAAAACAACTGAAATAAAACTAGACTAGGATACTTGAGAAAAATTCATTAAGAGGAAAAGTAGAAGTTATTGTCAAAATTCTGAAAGAATAGCAATCATAACGACATAGTTTGCCCTAATTGCAGCTCATGCAATACTAAACATGTCTTTTTACACAAAAGGAAGTGTACAAGTTACATTTCAGAAGGTAATAATGATGTGCAAGCTGCTGTATCAGAAGAGGAACATGAAATAACTAAAGACCAAATCAACCGGCCAGAGATCTCCATTTTTTATGTCTGTTTTTTTCCTTTATCTGTTTCTGTTGTTTTTCTACTGGCCGAGTTTGGGGTTCAGGATTTTCAAGTCTGGTGAGTCTTGCAGAAACTCGCAAAGACCCATCCCCTAGTCCCCAGGCCTCGACAGATCAGGCTCACTCAGCCTAGGACTTAATTAGTCTGCCAAGTACCTGGCAAGTCCTGCTATGCTGACTAGGATAGTAACCAATTATGAATAGGGTCCTTTCTAATATTTAAATTCATTTCTTGATGATGTTGACTGATTCCGTTTTAGATAAATGATGAAGTCCTATGAGTTGTTAGAAAGAACACCACCTCCCTAACCCCTTAAACACCAATTGTTGACTAAACACTCATTCAGACCTGCTCTAAACCTGCTTGGACCAACATGTACAAGTCTGATGCTAATATAGAATCCGCCTTTCTTTCCAGGCCTAGTTTGACCAACCAACCAACTACCTGACTTTTACCACAAGGAATGTATACCAGCTGGAATTATCAGAAGAGGAGAGTAAGGCAATTAATAAGCTTACACACTTCAAAGCTGCCAATCCTTCATTCTTTGGCATGCTCTCAAACCGTTAACCAATTTCTGGAAATCAGATTCCGTAATAAGGTTAGAGCTTCCCTTCTTTAACACCATATGCTTACCTCTGCACATCACAGTTCAGTGACATAATAGGTTTGAAACCAAGGACATGGCTGAGCCTAATCTATTAAAAAGGGGAAGCTTCCCACTTCAGTACCAGGTTACCTCTACTAGCAACCGCATTATTGGGGAGTAGATATACTTTAATAGAATTAAATTTTGTTAGTTTGTAAATAACCCCAAAACGTCCTAAGGGCTTGTGATAGGAGATGACTCATTGAAATCACTTCAAGTTTGAGTTTGTGGATCTGGTTATTCTTGGCTTAGGTTTGTCCATTGATATATTTAAATTTAGAAATTTCCAGTGCAAACTCTTTCATTTTATACCCTAATGTTTGTGATTTGGTTCTCTATTAAGTCAGGTTGTCGTCACTTGCTCTTGGTTACACTCATGTAGCTTTGGAGTTAGAAGTAGCTAGATAAGGAATGCACTACTGTTAAGAGGCAAATGTTAAAACATGCCATAGTTTACTTGTGCTGCATAATAATATAATTTCACCTTCTAAACTACTGGTATGTGACTAGATGTACAGATATTATGTGAGGACAAAGGTATATTCTTAGAGATTGCAAATAGCATACGTGGCCTGGGTCTCACTATACTGAAAGGTGTTATGGAGGTTCGAAATGGACACATCTGGGGTCGTTTTGTTGTAGAGGTATGTTTTATTTACTTTTACTCTGTCCATATCTTCACAAATTGCAGTCCAGGCAATATTCTGAAATAAATATTATTCCTGTTTGCATATCTCTAATGCCTGCACATCATGTTATAAATATGTTTGTCCTCATCTTTATGAATCTTTCATCCATAAGTTTAAATAATGTCTTTATGTACGAGGAATCAGAGGTTGCTTCTTCATGGTGCAGGCTGTCCGAGATATCCATAGGGTGGAAGTATTGTGGTCACTTGCACATATTATAGAGTTGGTTTCAAGTGACGGAAACAATACAAGAATTTCCAATTGAATCTGACTGGGTATTGCCCTGAAATTCAAATGTAGTCGGCTGTCACTTTTATCTATGATGCAACATTTCTTACTGCAGAGGAGATGAAGCTGACAAACATATTTTCAAACAACACATTTGTAGAGCTGTCGATGGATCTCTGGGTGTATAATATGTAAATGCAACATCCTGTCCCCACTTTTTCTATCTTATGACAGGTTATAATGTTTTATTATCAATATTTAATCTTTTCCCTGAAAATAAGAGGATATCAGATTAGGATATGAAACATAACAAGCACATTGGTTTCTGGCAATGGAACAACTTATATTTATTGCTTAATAATTTAATTACAATTTACATATTGTCATCGCGATCTCTTGAAGGAATTGAAACATGGAGAAAAAGTGTCATATGTACATTCTGAAATTTGACGTGTTGAATG